>OY757928.1:93609256-93843603 GCA_963585895.1 Sepioteuthis lessoniana | reverse complement strand
AAACTGAATTTTATCAAAAAAGTTTTTTCCTTTAATTTTTTTTCACTGGAAATGAAATGAAAATCTTTCTTTTTGCTTTTATTTTCGGTTGGAGAAATTTAAAAATATACAGAATTCATGTTTCGAAGTCATTTGTAATCTTTTTTCTCTTTGTGTGTTTGTGAGTGAGTTTTGAAAAATATTGACGTTAAATTTTCTAACCCTAACCCTTCCTGAGCAGAGGGGTAGGTAAATATGATCACAGAGTATTTGACCAAGATGGGTGTCAAGATAGTTCTTCACCCTCCCTATTGTCCAGGCCTTGCTTCCTGGGAGTTTTGGTTATTCCCAAAGCTCAAGGAAAACCTTAGAGGCTGTTGTTATGAGACAATTGAGGAGATGAAAGAGGCTGTGACAAAGGTCATTGACATGCTCACACAAGAGGACTTCCATGGGGCCTTTCAGAAGTTATTGGAATGGTACAACAAGTGCATTGCAGCCGGAGGAGATTACTTTGAAGGGGACTAGAGTTTCATGTGTGTACTATAATTAAAAGTGGCCATGAACCTTGTATCTTCCTGAACAAAGAGAATAGTGATGCTGATACTATTTCACATATTTGTATTTTAATTTCAGATAGAAACCTACTAGCAGAACTCCAAATAAATCTTTATCAACCAAATACCACGATGAAGTTTCACTGTGGGAGATGCTGCAATCCCTTATATTCTGTGGAAAAAATCAAGTGCATGAGGACTATCCGATTTCTTGAGATCTCAACTATTTGAGCAGTAAAATATTGATTTAAAAGATCCTACCACTTCAGGCTCCTGGAAAAAGCATATTGACTGCCATTGATACTTATTAAAATTCACATTTGAAAATTTGTGTTCTAATGTGTCATTTTCATCAGTTTAACTAATTCTCCATGTTCCACTTTTAATTCGGCTTGTCATTCTTTCTTTCACTAAAAGTGATTTTTCCATAACAATGGCATTGAAACAAAAAATACTGCAGCCTATAATCTTCTGATAAATGTATACACTGAAAGGTTCAATGGGTTCATCTGGAAGATAAATTCTCTTGCATTGATATCACAAATATCTGCCAGTAGAACGATAAGAATAAGTTCTTGGTCATATGTTCTATTTGATTCAGTTTTTATGTCACCTTATTGCTGTCTTGACAGGCTACCCCAGGACCTGGGTACACAAAGCCTAATGTTCAGTCATTAAAGTATGAACTTTCAATAGATAAGTAGGAGTTAATGGAAACTAATTCATACAATATTCAGATCAAACTACACAACGACATAAAGAATTCTGTCTTGGACATTTCTCACCTTGGGACAGTTTGGTGAGGGAATACCTCTAGTACTATCTTCAAGACTGGTATCAGGAGTATTGCACAATCCCTGCAAAACAAAAACAAAAAATGAAATTCATATAGTTCATTCTGAAATTTCATAACCTTGTGATTCCATTCCTTATCATTAATCACAATACTGCTGTATCTAAAACATTTGTGTCCACCTAATTCTATTTCTGGAAGTACTGCAACCATCACATGATATGGCTGTACATATCAGGTCATGAATAAGCTTGATGACTATGTTTTGTGAATAAAAATTCTGTAGGAGTACATCCTCTGTAGATAATGAGTTATAAATGTTCAACTGAAATGTTATTGTAGCTCCTTCAAATGATTACTCCTATTCATAGGAAAATGGGAAGAATTTTGAAATACTATTGTTAATTCATTTTTACCCAACTTAAAATTGACTAGGATTTGTTTATCTTTTGCCATTTATTCATATTTAAAATTTTATGTTCCTAAAGAGTTACATCAACATGATTTTGAACTGTACACAGCAATTAGAATACATTGAGGAAAGCCCTAAAATCAGTCTTGTCTTTGAATCATATTACATTGTAATATTATTCCATTTTCTTGATTAATGGATGTAATATATTTTAATTTCCATCGAAGATCATTTATCAATTTTGAGAACATTGAATGGGGTCAAACAGGAGACATGCTGTATTGTCTTAATTTACCAGAAATAAAGCCATGCTGAGTCATTAAAATGTTACCATAAATGAATGCAGGTATGTGCTCTGATAATGTTGTCATAAATTTTAATCAATTCATGTTAGTTACTAGTCTCTTATTGCATTCTAAATGTACCAAATCTTTTTTAAAATGAAAATCTACAGTTTTTTTTTTATGTAAATCTACCTTTCTTTTAAAATTTTGATAAATATATTTTTTACATAGATAGGTTGAAAACTTTTGCAAATGTAATTATAAAACTTATATCATTGATAATATACTAAAATATTTGTGGGTGAATATCATTAAGGCCAGGTGCATTGGATAGATTTAAAAGGCTTAACAACTTTATCACTTCTGCAGTTGAAATAATTTACCTTTTTCCTTGACAAATTTCATAGTTTTTTAAACAATTAATTTACATAGGACCCGAAACTTTTAAAAAAGGTAAAGAGTGAAATCTTTTTTTTTTTTTTTTATTATTTAACATTTTTCATCATTCAATGATTAAAAAGTATTTTTCTGTTTTGTCATTTGGTCTCAAATAGCTGATAAGTTATTCATAGTTTAATGTCAATTTTTCTTATTTTTAAATTCTCTCTGTTTACATAATACTACTTTGAGATTGTGTCTATGTTTGGTGCCTTTTCATACATTTTAAATTCTATCGTTTTCCTTCTATGAACTGAATGTGATGTATTCCTAAATGATTTTCTAAGTACTTTATCATTTTTATCATCTTCAGAATAGAACTTGGGATTTTGCCAGCTACTGACAATAATTTATTATACAATTCACTGTACAATTGTACAATATGTGAGACCATACCCATTTTTATATCCCGTTTATTATGACTTTATTTTTCTTGGACATTTTTATGGTAACTTTATATCTATATTTCTCTTTTCTTTTAATATTCACATAACCATAATCCAATCCCAATTTTAAATCTTTTTCTACACGAATATGATTACTTTTTCTGCATAGGAAAATAATTCAACCTTGTTTATTAAGCAATATTATCATAAAATGCATGATCAATAACATATTTCTACACATATGAATTAACTTTTATTATTTCACTTGAATTATTTTCTATATACTAATACTAGTCTTCCACCAAATATGTCAAAATATCTATTTTCTCTCATGAACCTTTGATCATTTGAATCTTTTGGGTTAATTTACATTTTATTTATCACAATCAATATCAGGCTGGTGAAAATTAATTAATGTAACCATGTCTCTTTCAACTGTTAATGGTAAATTTTCCTCTTGCATTTTTAACCATATTTGATGCATTGCAAATGTTTGGGGATCTATACATTCAAACAACATCCAGTTATTTTTCTTTTGAAACTTCAAATTTAGAGTTAGGTACTCTGACTTTTCATAGTCCAGTCAGCTGGAGCTGTAGTATATACAGATAGCATCTCTGTAAAGGGGTAGGCCCCTCCCCCAATGGGTGTCTTGGATATGACAATAAACAATCTGATAGTATGGCCCCAGTAATGTTGGAGTTCTGGGGAATGTGAAGTATCCCTTTATTGCCATGGCTCCCGGTTTCACTCTGGCCTAGAGTGGTAGCACCTGATAGGGTCCTATATATAGATCAAATAGAACTGCTTGACGTCTAAACTCTTGGCAAACAAATGACTTAAGCTAAATTGAATTGTTTGAAATAGAACAGTTTGATCATTTGACTGTTTGTAAAAAATGAGTGATATTAAATTGAATTGTTTGTGTTAAATAGTTGTACTAGTAACCACTTCACTGTGTGCAAACAAATGATCAATCCACCCTGTTGGCTGGAGCTAAAGAATATGCCAACAGCACCTGTGGAGAGAGGTAAGACCTCCTCTCAATGAGGACACCTGTTGACTGTAGATGGTAACCCGGGATACTTTAGGACAGGATTCTGATGGGTGAGCTGTTTGTGAACTGGTTGCCTAAGTGACCACATGATTAGCATCACTCCACTTTGGCCCTTGCTGTGCTAGGCGGGCTGTCAGAGAGACCCAATCTGACCAATCAGCTGGTCATGTCAATCACTGTTTTGTTGGCCAGCAAAAGAATTTTGTAAGTTTTCAAATCAAAAGCAGTAACTACAGGGTCAATCATATTGAAGAAATACCAATGTTTCCCCTTCTATTACTAGGTTAGTATTAATATTGGGAATGAAAATCTAGAGATTTTCTCAGTGTGAATATACTGAATGTGTAGCCCTGATTTGCAAACACAAATGGGTTTCTCCTTAGACATTTCCCTTTATAGGGCTCCAGGGTAGGTGTGAAGTACATGCCAAGTCTGACTCAGATAATGACTCTGATCAGACTCTCTTGCTCTCATTCATAGTGCTAGAATCGATAGAGGACATCTCAATCACTAAGTTGTTTCTCATTATTATTGAAAAACTCTTAGCTCTCGAATAAAACCTATAAAAGGGAAAAAGAATATAACTGAGGATCAAATGTAACCAAACTTTTGAACTCCTGAGAAACATAGCCGACTCAGACTGTGGTGCTGAAAAAAAAAAACCTAACCAAACTATACAGATGTCTAATATGGTTAAAACTTGATTGCTTCATGTATGGAGCAGCCAGAAATTCCTATCTCCAAGAACATGAAACCACCAACCATCAGAGACTCCATATTGCCCAAGGAGCCTTCACTACCTCTCCAATTGAAAGCTTAGATAAAAAAAACAATGAACACTCACTTTCCTTGAGAAGATATATACTTGCACTCCAATACAATACTAAACTCATTTCATGCCTCCAAACACTGCCTATAAATGCATCATGGAAATAAGATATAAAAACCTATTTGAAAATAAAGCAAAGCCCATCAAAAATTTTAATCTAAGAACCCAAAGCCTTTTAAATGAAATCAAAATTAGTCCAAAAATAATACATTATGAAATCCTCCTAAAAACAGCACCATGGACCATAAATCAACAAATAGTATAACTAGACAATCCAAAACCAAAACACACCCCATCACTTTCCCAGAGAAATTCCTCTACATACAAAATAACATCCCAGATTACCATCACTTCTACAGAGATAGATCCAAACAGGGAATGAAAGTTGGTTGTGCTGCTATCTTCCAAAGCCAAGAACTTCTAAAACTTCTTCCAAATGAATCATCAATGTATTGTGCAGAAGTCACAATTATTGACCTGGCCATGAACATTATAGCTAACCACAAATCCTATAAATTTATCATCCATTCAGTTTCCAAATCAGTCCTCTATGCTCTACAGAACAATGATAAATCAACTCTTCTTATCCCAAAACTCCTTGACAAAATGAACACTTTTTCTAAAAATTATAGCATCATTCTCTCCTGGATACCAAGCTACATTGGTATACATGGAAATGAATGCGCAAAGTCTCAAAAAGAGTACTCCTGGAAGATATATCCAATACAAAAATTTCATACAGTGACCTAAAACCAATCATTAACAAATTGATATTCAAGTTATGAAAAAAATCTTGGGATGATTAAACACCAAACAAACTCTATTGCATACAAGATACCACAGGTGAGTAGCTGGCAGGCTACAGAAGAAATAGAAAAGAAGTGATACTCTCCAGTCTTTATATTGGCCACACCTATATGTCACTCTCACACCTCCTAAAAAGTCAAGACCCCCTCAATATGCTCAATGTGCAAAGTACCTCTCACTGTTCAACACATTCTCTTAAACTGTGACAGGTTTCTAAAAGAAACCAACTTCATAAAAATCTAGTGTAATATATAACGTATGTAGCGTAACACATAAAAAAAACTCATACTCTAAATCCTAAAACATACACAAAATACAAATCCAATCTAACCCTTCTGGTATTAAATGAACCACAGAGGTTGATATATGGTTAAAAAAAACTCTAACTCAAATTCAAACTGAGTTTTCAAACTAATTTATCCTTGTCCCATCTATAGAGATTTACATATAAATAACTGACCTTCTTTTCAGAGAATTTTTTTATCATCCTTGGATAATTTCAGTTTGGATATAGTAGTTTCTGCATTGTTTCTCATTGTGCTTAAATGATTTTTAGTTACACACATAATTATGTATTTCTCTGAAACAGTCATTCATCTTGTATAAAAGTGAATCAGCACTTGTATATAACTGTTTTATAGATTTATCTACACAATTACATAGATCTTATCTTTGGCAGTGGCTAGCCCAACTTGATCTCAATCTGCCAAAATAGAAGTAAAAAATTTTTTATACTAATTTCAAGTAAATAAGGTTAATTTATGATGAATGTACTTCAAAGGAAAATAATTGGATTTATTTGTTTCTCAGACCTTTTATTTTCCAATATTATTTTAGAGGTTATCACATGTCACAGTTTATTAATTTGATCACAAGTATTTTATTGTTTATTACATACCAGAGTTACTCTCCCTCCATTCTTACATTCAAATTTACATTTTCACTCAGCTACTTCTCTCCATTTATTTTCCATAATCATTTAATCCATCTCATCTCTAGATCATTGACACTCTTTCCTGATAACTGGTCAACTTGGTTTGGGTGAATCTTAGTAAATAAAGAAAACTTTAAAACATTGATAGAAAGGCCAAAATTGAAAAGATTTTGTCAGTGTATTTTATTATATCTAAACTACTATGCTACAGTTTATTTGTTTGTGAATTAGTCTGATGCAAAGATCCATCACCAAAGTAAAAGTCTCAAGGACCTAATTTTTCTATGAATATTGATTTGACCTCAACCTCTAACACAACCCATGTAACGTTGAATTATGAATATCTAGTGGTACATTGTTTTATTGTCAGTAATATGACATTTTCCAAAAGAAATACATAGTGTTAATTTAAAATTTCCACTGGATAACATAGTTCAGTGGGTGCTTTATCTATTTTATGATGTTTAATTTTACCAGATTAAAGACTTGCGTAAATCCTTTAACAAATATCTTTTTGGTCAAAATGCATAATTTCAATATTAAAATAGAGCATGGAATTATATTGTCAAATATATCTTTTAATAATTGTTTGTGAAAATTTTAAGGCAAGTAAAAACTTCAAAATTTAAAAAAAAAGTTTGCATGGTAATTATTTCCATCACATTCAATGAAGTAGGCAAATAATACATATGAAAATTCAAACTATGAAAAAAAAAAAGGAAATAAATTTTGAATATTATCAGAATTATTGTTTTTATCAATCTCATTAGTCTTTCTTTTTCTTAAAAAATCATAAAAATTGAAATTACTTTCTCATGAATTTATTCAGGTAGATTCTCACTTCTTTCTCATCAATAAGAAATCATAAGTGATTCCTAGTAATATTTAATTGTTAATTATTAGATATCACTAAGAAATCCCTTTGTTTTTCAACAGTAATTGTAGATTAATAGTAATTTTGGTCAGTACATGCCTGTCTCCAGTTTAAGACTTCAGCTGCTTAGCTGCCTGGCTTTTACTTAGTATCATCTTGGCTATGTCCCTTCAAGATGTGGACAATGAAATTTGTTCACAGGTTTCCTTATTTATAAACTTTGTATTACAATGACTGTTCTTGTGAGGAATAGTGGAAGGGTTTCTTTTTGCCTTCTCTATGATGTCTTTATTGAAATACCATCTCTAGTTATCTGATTATTATCTCTTGAAGTTCATCTGTTCTTTGGTGGTTTTATCTTTATTCCTACTTAGTTGCTAACAAACTTCTTTATCCACAGTGAATTAGAATTAAAGAGTAATTTAGTCATGAATCATCGGAATCCTTTAGTGTTGTAGTAATCTTCTCGTAGTTCATATCTTTACTATATTGCTAAGGTTATACCAATGCTATGCAATATGTTGAAGAATAGGTTCATGCTTTCTCTAGAGGTATTAGTTGGAAGTGAATGAGAATGAATTTGACTTAAACTCTGCTGATTCAGCTTCCCACATTGATAAGCATTATGCGACAGTTAATCTCTTAATCCTGCAGTGTTAGATGTTCATTTTATCAGAAGTTTGATGGGAAGAAACAAAATAAAGATAACATATCACTTCCGACTGGTTTCGAAAATTTAAATCTGGTGATGATAAAAAAAACAACAAACTCTAAAATACTTTACCATGTATTGCTATATTTTGTAGACATTTTACTACATTAGACTCTTAATGGAGCAAAACAGCAAACTCTGGCAAATTGAGTGATCTAGAAACTATTTAAAAGATTGTGCAAATCTGACTCTTATTGAGAAATATTGAAATCTTTTGATTCACCAAGATCAAAAGGCAGTAAAAATTTGTCTCCAAAATTAAACCAGTTTGAATTTCTAGTCAACAAGATAATAAAAATGCAACAATATTTTTCTGTAGTTTTGAATTATCAGCAGCAGATTTTTGTGGTAACTACTAAAAAGACTCCCATAAATTGTCCAAGGAAATACTAAATCACTGTGATTTTATGACCTGGCTTTCATAGCTGCATTATTAATTAGATTATTAGAGAGATACCCCATTTCAAAGAATTTTGTTTGTTATTGATTGCAGTAAATTTGCTTTTTAGGGAAATCAACTGACACAAAATATCTGCAACCAATCAATATGCATTCATCTTTTCTGTAGGAGAATGTATCTTTATTCCAGTTCTGTTCATACTTTCAATTCATAAATGTTAGAGGCCAATTCACTCATAACATTTGTTACAAGCTAAATGTTACTTTAACAAAGAATAATTTTGGTTTATTTGTTAAATTTTTTCATTATAAACTAAGCTGTAATATTTACAGAACTGAATTGTGTAAACTAAAAAAACACAAACTAAAACAACAAAGAAAACACTATTTTCCAAATGTCAATAAATTAAGAAAATCTCTTCTTGAACAGACACTTGCAATTTTACAATTTTATTACAGATGTACAATTTTTTTTTGTACAAGATGAGATTTTATTGAAATAATATTTGCTCATTTTAAGTCCTCAATCATGATTTTTGGATGTTGAATATAGGAAGATATAATTCTGGGAAATTTACAGGTAATTCCAGCCTATAAGTAGTTTCTCTTAAAATGCTACAATGGAAACAAGTTTTGACATAGTCATCTGCCAAGAAAGCCTTTATTGAAAAACAATTTTTGTTTAAAATTATTCTCTTTAAAAAATTACATATATTTATGAAAGGCACATTCGAGAATTCTAAAAATTAACTTACTGCCTTATTTTGGACATTAGTTTCTTCTGTTTTCTTATTTTTCAAAAAGTTATGTTGTATGATACACACACTGAGGTAATTCAGATTTTTAAACTTTTACGTAATGAATATACCTATATCTATTTAATATAGTCATCAAACAAAATTTGCGAGTTCCACGAGTTTTCAAGGGAAATAATTCGTTTGGTGTAAGAAAGTTATTTCCCTTGGACCACAAATACAATGTCAAACCATATCCCCATAGGATTTTTACAGTACTTAGGTAAATTTTCATGGGTTAATAAATGTTTTTAGCATAAAAAATTTTATTATCGAAAAATAGGGATAATAGTGTCAATAATTTGAGGAGAATATTTCAGTAACTCCAGACGGTTGTAAGGAATTTTTTATCGCTCTGGAGATAAAACTTGAATTTAATTGAACATCAGTCTTACAAGAATAAATGGACAAATTTGGATCACATTTTCATAATAAAAAAACCCATTAAGATTCATTTCAGGTGTAAAAATAATTAGACAAGTCAAATGAATGGCTTATGTATGTTTGTAGCAAAAGTCACTGTTAACAATTCATGGAATAAAATAGATTTCTCTTGCAAAAAACCCATTTCCAATGATACTTTTATCATAAAAATTACATCCAATGTATTTTTATTTTCATTAGCCGCTTCATCTTTGTGGTTAAAAATCGTTGTCAATACATGTTTGTAATAAAATAACTATATATATTTTTCTCAGTTGACAAAAATGCATGCACAGAGTTTTGTTTTTTGAGATCCTGAAACCGTTTGTGCTTGCCCACTGATGCATTGTTGCAATTGACGCTCTGTAGTTCGAATATATTTGAATCTGGAAGTGATACAGAAGTCATCAACATAGAAGTAATCACCAATTCCAGGATTGAGATATTTTGTAATGCTGTTAATTTTTACATTGAATAGTGTCACTGACAGAATATTCCCTTGAGGGACTCCCTCTTCCTGCTTGTGGAAATAAGAAAAGGCTGAGCCGACTTGGACTCGGAATTTCCTGTTTGAGAAAACGCTATAAAATTGAGTGATCTGCCTCAAGCTATGTCAGTCTTTCATTATACTGAAATTCCAGGTGGTCTCGTAAGCCTTCTTGAGATAGAAGATGTTATATTTGGATGTTGTCCACTCTTATGGAAGTTATCAATTTGATCACATGACCCATTGAAGATCTTCGTTTTATAAATCCACATTGAGAATTGGTGATAAGATTGTTGGATTTGAGAAACCAGACTAATCTTCTGTTGACCATATGCTCCATGATTTTTCAAAGGCAAGTAGTTAGTACTATTGGGCTGGATTTGAGCTGTCTCACTCTGCCTTAGGTATAGGGATGATTGTTACTATTTTCTATGATTCTTGAAATCTACTATTTATAAAAACAGCCATTCAAAGATCACACAACAAAGCAGTCGGCCCAGATGAAATTTATTAGAATATTCAAGAACATTTACCAGTGAAGTTTTTGGTAGATGTTCAAGAAAATTCTAATAAATTTCATCTGGGCTGACTGCTTTGTTGTGTGATCTTTGGATGACTGTTTTTAGTTATGCTGGTGTAAAGGGTTGGTTGTATTTTTCAAAGTTATTGGACTTGAAATTGAGCTTTTGCTTTCCTGCATTGGTTTTAAAGGTAAGGAATTGTGGATTGGAGTTGTTGAGTGATGAATTTGCTGAAAAGGATTCTGCTACTGTGTCTGTTATGTCTTTCTTGGTAGTAGCTTCTTTTTTGCTTTACGTGAGGTGTTTGAGAGGTGTTGGTTGGGGTTTTCTGGAGATTATCCTAATCATCCTCAAGATAGTGTTTTATCTGATGAAGGAGCCAAGTTGGTCAACATAGTATTGTCAACTATTCTTTTTGGATTTTGTCATAATTTTTCGAGTTTTTGCCTTGTGGAGTTTGAAACCATTTAATTTGATGGTTGTGACTTCTTTATTAAATTTTCATAATGTAGCCTTGGGTAGATGGATTGCTATTCTATGGTCATCGTTAAACTAGGGAGTGTTGCATTGGAGGTTGAGGATTTTGCAATAGTTTCGTTTGCTATTGAGATGAGGGTTTCGTTGAAGTGTTTTGTTTGGTCTATGATGTTTGTTTTTTGTAACAGTTTCTGCTTGCCGAGGGTTTCAAAGACTTCACAATTTGCATTGTTTATTTTCCAATGATAGAGTCTGTCCACATAGATAAGTTGTAAACTTTCGAGGGTGATAGGGAAGTGGTCGCTGCCACAGAGATCGTTATAGACTTACCATTCATAGTCCATTTAGCTTACAGGATCGCATAAAATTATATCAATGGCTGAATAGGAGCCTGGGAATGGGTTGAGATAGGTATTTGATTTGTGTAGAATGCAAAGCTTATTGGTATTGATCAATTTCTAAAGATATTCACCTTTTTTGTTGGTTTTCTGGCATACCCCCATACAGTGTTGTAACTTTTTAGGTCACCCAGCAATAAGTGGTATTTAGTATCTGTTCTATTTGTTTTTTTTGTTTTGTTTATAGGGTCGTGTGGTAGAATGTAGATGGGGCAGATCTTCATTGGCTTGTGTAGAATTGCTTTGATTGCAATCGCTTGGAGTTTGGAGTCTATGTTGATTTTGTGTTAAGTTATGTCTTTGAGGAATGTTTCTTGCAGACAAATTATTTAGGGATTCTGGCTGGTAAAAAAAAATTGTAGTTCTTCGTAATTGGCCTGGATTCCTCTGCAGTTCCACTATATGAATATTGAGCTACGAGTTTTTCTTGGGTTGGTGTAGTTAATCATATTCGATTGGAGTTATTGTTTTTTATTTGTTTTCAGTGCTTGGCTCCTCTGTCTCCATTCCTTCTATGAAGCTAAATCTATTTTTGGTATCAATCTTTGTTATTGAGATGTCTGTGGTTTGGTTAAGGAGGTTTGATGACTTTAGCCGTTCCCATCCAGATGATAATGAGGCATAATTTGTTTTGGATTGTGGGGGACGTTCTACTTTATTTTCATTGTTTAGTTCGGGGTTTGAGAAGTAGGTTTTACTGAGATTGTCTCTTATAGGAGTAGAAGGATAGATTGGGGATCTAAGTAGGCTTTGTTTTGTAAGAGATTTTCTATTTTTAAGTATAGTAGTCTGTGTTTGAGCGGTGGATTTTGTGCATTTTTTCTTTGATTGTTTCATTAGTTTTTGCTTTATTTATTGGGATTTCTGTTCGTTTTGTTTCTTTTTGATGAAATTCGGCTGAGTGTAAGTTTTTCAGGTGCTCCTAAAACTTTGGTCAATCTATCTGTTCTAATTAGCTTAGTTTCTCTATATTTGTTGTCATGATTGTTTTGTCTGGTTAGATCCACTCTCTGTGCAATCGAGGCGTAGGTGTTCTCTCCCATATAGGACCCTTTTATTTTGCTTGCGTCCAAAAAGGTTACATTCTTCTTGTGCTTCCCTGCTAATATTTCTTTTTCTTTTTTATAAATGTCACAGGCTCTTGAGTAAGCCAGATGGTCTTGTTGGCATTTTGGACATTTCTTTTCGTTTGAGCACTCTCTGTGGTCTAGGTCCTTTTTGCCCCACATTGCACATGCCAGTCGTTCTCTGCAAGCCTCCCTGTCATGTTCATATTTTTGACATTTGAAGCATCTCTGGGGTATATTGTTCAACTGTCTTGAGACAATAGCCGATTTTCACTTCCTTGGGAATATAGAGCTGATAAATTGTCAGGATATAGGTGTTGGTCTCGATTTGCTTTCCGCTATTTAATGGTGATTTTTCTGATGTTAGTCACGCCTTGTTTTCCTAGGGCTGTTGTCATCTCAGTTACAGCCAACGCCAGCTCCCTACTTCTGACAACTCCTTTAGTTATTCATTCTCTTGTGGAGATATGTTTTACATATATTGTGGAAGCTTTTTATCTTGAGGATGTTTTTGTCCTCCTACTGGCTGTCCACTTCGACAAGCAAGTTTCCATTTCCTGTTTTCTTAACGTTTTTAGGAGTAGCTCTCATTGTGATCACGTTTTATATCAAGAATAGGGAGAATTTAGCCTGGCAGTGATCATCCAAAGATTCAATGAAAATAAATCTGGGGAAGACAGCCATCTCCAAGTTTGATTGGGATAAATTTTCTTTAGTTTTTATGTTAGAAGACGCTATAAGTAATGTTTATTTTTCGATAGTCCTGTGATCCACCACCCACTATGGAGTCCAACTTGAGTTGGGAATATACCAAGGGAGAAACCCATTCCCCTTAGTTGAGATGGGAATTCATGAACCATATACTTGAACTGGGAATAGATTTTCAACCTCTTACCAATTTCAGGATAAACATTACTAACTATCATTTATTTTAGCAGTGGTCAAATTGCTATTCTCTCAATGCAACTGACCCTCATTCACCACCTTCTAGCACTTAAAAGATAAGGGTTGGGAGCTTGCTGTCGGTGCAGATCTGAAAATATGGTTGGGACAAAATATATAGGTGCTGGGGCTTAACATGACCTGCCAATTGATTGGACTGGGCCTGTCCAACCATCTGTCTAGCTCAGAAAAGATCAAAGTGGCGTGTTGCAGGTTACTTGACCACGGGGTTGCTGGGCCAGGGTTAACTATAAGAATCCCGTCCTTAAACACAACAGGTCACTACCAATGGCCAAACAGGTGGCCTCATTAGGGGGGGTCTTACCCCTGTGCAGAAGTGCATTTAGTATATTCCACAGCCCCAGCAGACAGGGCAGTCACTGATGAAGGAGTTTGAGACTCACTGAGAAATCCCTACTAATTGCCATATGCTAAACAAAGCTTGATAAATCACGAGCTGATCTCATGTGATTGTCATTAGTGTGGAATGATATTAATCCTCTCAGGTTGCAAAAAATTTGTCACCTTGTGCTTATACTAAATTAAATTTAGTGAATAATTTTGTAATTTTTTCATGATTGATGGTTAGTAAACAAATCTAACTAACTTTTACTGCTGGGGAGTAATTTTTTTCCTCACTGGGTGTTCTTTGTTTTTGTGTTAAATCTGCTGATTTTGTTAGTTAGTTTCAGATAAATTTTTAATACTTTACTTATTTAGCACCAAGAGTTCTACAGAAAACTTATTTTTTTCTTTTATTGTGGTACACATTTCTCTCTGTTTAAAATAGAATGAATTTCCAGAAATATTTGTAAGTTTTAAAGTTCTTTTTTCTCTTCCATCCTTTGATAAATAAATTCAAAATAATTTACTTTTGTCATTCTAAATAATTAATTCACAAAATATAAGGTAATTATATATTTGAGTTAGTAGACATAATAAATGATATTCAATCAAATATTTGATTACCGGAGTTTGACCAAATATGTCTCCCTGCCAGTCATGATATTCTATAATTAATGTTGCTATTCAAAAGATGTCAATTTTTTTGTCAAACTTTGATGCTCATATCATTTACAAGAATGTCTTATAGTTATTTTTTTTTATAGAATATGATTTTCCAGCTACTGATGAATTATGATATTTTCAAATAAGCATGGTATAAGACCTTTTGCTGGCAGACAAATCTTTTGAAAAATTTGCAAACTTCTGTTAATTAGTAATTGGATGAAAAGAGCATTTTCTCATTTTATATTCTTTACCATGAATTTATTAATTATTTATGGAAGAGACTTTGTAGTTTATTGGTAAATCAATGTTAATTGGATTGTCATTTGATTATTTTTTGATTAATAATGAAATACTGGATATAGTAGGAGTCATATTCTAAATCTTTTTTTGATTTGCTTGGATTTGGTTGGGTTTTATGTCATATCAACATTGGTAGGTTATTTAATGCCAAATCCTGTTCATACATATATATTAAGTATATATGAATTGCAAACTCATTTAGCAGATTACATTCTTGAACAAGCCTGTGCACATTCTTTTTGCACACTGTTAAATGTTTTCAAGTATTTCTATATAACAATCATGATTGAGCATCAGTCATTTGTTTGCACATAGTTTGTAAATAATTTTTGTTTTAAATGTGTTAGAACTAATTTGTTTCCACACTAATATTGCAATTGTTTCTACACAGTTAAATGGTTTCAATTATTGCTATCTAACACAAATAATTCTATTCAATATATATCATTTGCTTGCAGATAGTGATAATTCAATCCAACATAACTCATTTGTTTGCAAATAGTTAAATAGTTCCAAGTATTGCTATGTATCACAAACAATTCAATTAAACATTAGTCATTTGTTTACATAAAGATAAATGGTCAAACAGTTCTATTTCTAACAATTCAATTTAGCATGTTATTCGTTTGCCCTCAGTTTAAATGTTAAGCAATTCTATTTGAATCATTGATAGGACCCTATCAGTTACTACCACTCCAAGTCAGAGTGGACCTGGGAGAAATTAGCAATGAAGGGGTATTTCACATTCTTCAGAGCTCCAAGACCGAAGTCTCATCATCAGATAGTTTTGTATCATATCTAGGACATTCTACAGGCTCAGTTGGTTGGGCTGTCTTTTTTGTTTTAAAAAGCTTTAATCATATGAAGTAGGGATTACTTTGTGTTGACAGTGATTTTTGTAAGAAAATGTATTGGCCAGTTGTTGGACTTATCTGATGAATTTTTCTCTTGAAATAAATTTCCATTGATTTTTATCATAGAAAATTTGATTTAAATTTGTTCGTTTACTCTCGTCAAAATGATGTCCAATTAAATTGTTTGAATGTTGCTTGAATAAAAATTTCTTAAAACTGGCTGGAGGTAATTAACTGTTGTGGAAAAGTTTGTTTTTAAATTATTGATATTACCATTGTTATATTTCAATAATAATAATAATAATAATAATAATAATAATAATGAAAGAAAAAGTCACGAATTCTTTGCCATTAATAAGAATTTTCGTTCTATTGAGAGATAAATTCGAACTAATACAAACATCGCTTTTTTTTCCATTCAAGGGAAGTAACTTCGTTACAGAGAATGAATTACTTCCCGTGAAAATTTGTGGAACTCGCAAGTTTTGTTTGAGGGCTTCATTAACGATACGCTTATTCATTGGATTTGAGGTATACAATTTAACCTAGAAAGAAAAGAAGAAACTGTTCAACTAAAATATGATCGATAATCAAATCTAGAATATTTGTAAATAAAATGAAATTTTTTTGAATTTAAATTTTTGTGCAGTCCCCAACAAAAGCCAGAAAAACTTTGGTATTTCTGCTTCTGTTCTCAACTTATCAAAGTAAATATGCTGTCTCAGCTTGGACAAACACCAGGATAAAGAAAAGAGAAAAATTAAAAATGATTGTCGAAGATATGTGTGTTGTTTTATCAGCAATGTGACCAAAAATTATGAGAATCTGTACTCCCTATCAAGCTAAATTGCCTGTTGACACTGATTAAAAAGTAAATTGATTCAAATTTTATGAGAAAGTTTGGTGAGGTAAAACATTATTTGTATTCATAGCATTTGCTCAGGATCAAAGAGTAATATATCTTTTCTAATGTCAATGTTTTGTACCATTTTTATTAGCGTGTATATGTACATTTATCATTCAGCCGAGTTGGCAGGGGCTGTAGAATATGCAGACTGCATGTTCGGAGAGGAATAAAATCCCTCCCACAACATGTGTCCTGGATATGACACTTAACCATCTAAATCATGGTGAAGCTTTTGCTCTGGAGTTTGGGGAAAGTGGAGTTCACTTTCATTGCCATTACATCTAGTTCCACACAAACAAGTACTACCACTCTAACCTGGACTGGTAGAACCTATTAGGGTTCTATCTATGGGTTAAATAGAACTAGTGTCCTGAATATGACCCTAAAGCATCTGATTGTGAGTTTCAAGTCCTGGAGTTTCAGGGAATGTGGAGCACCTCTTTATTGACATTACTCCTTGCTGTCCCAGAGTAGTAGTGTGACAATATTCGTCTGTGGCGGTGCGTGAGGGTTTAACCAAAAAAAAATTGAATAGCCAATTATAATTGCCAAGAAGTGTGGAGTTGAAATTCTGGGAAAAAGAATCGAAAATGCTGTGACCGAGTTTTTTTTTCTTTTGTTGACAATAGCCAAAATTGAAACAAAGAAGTTGACAGGTACGGAAGATTAAGTTGTTTACAGAACTCAGGCAGAAATCGAGAAAGAAAAATATTGTGATTAAAAAGGTGAAAAGAGTAACGATACTAAGATAATTTTCGAGCCTGGAAAAAGTTAATTTTTAAAGGATTTGACAGCACAAAGATTCAGATACGGTGTGACTTGCACTCCAGTTAAAAGGTGGGACTCAGAGCAAACAAAGAAGTCTTTGTCAAGATAAAGAAGGCCACCTGGCATTTGGGGAAATACCTCAGCTAAGGGTTGAGAAAATTATCCAGAATTACTTATCAGTGTTGAAAGGGAATTATTAATTAGCCTGAGGATAGGCCAGTCTTTTCGCCTACGTGGAATTGAAACCAGTTCCATCAAAGGTGACAGTCCAGCATATTTGGGCAAAAAGGGGTTGGACCCTTTCTGACATCATGAGCCGTAAAATGATAGAAACTATGTTGGTAGGAGGAAAGCTATCCTCCTGTAGTCCTCACTATGAGGGTAGTGACAGGAACAACTCTGTGGAAGTAGTGAAAAAAGGGTTGGACCCTTTCTGATGACGAAAATTAAAACAAAGACATGAAGGATGTCTAATGAGTTGAAAATGACGTTAGGGAGATCACCCCTGCCTCAGTCAGAACCTACCCCAGAATATTGGCAATTATTATATAAACAGGCTGATTTCCGAACTCAGCAGTTGGTGGCAGAGAGAGGCGAAGCAGTTGGTACCAGACGAAGTAAAGCCGACGAAGACCAGGCAGGGACCAACAGATTGGAATTGTGCTTCGCGCTGCCAACTCAGATATCGCCAGTCCGCCGCTGGAATACATTGTCGTTAAGAAAACTTAGACCTTTGTAAGTTGGTGGCAGGAGAGCGAAGCAGTTGGTACCAGACGAAGTAGACGTAGCCAACGAAGACCAAGCAGGGACCAACAGATTGGAATTGTGCTTTGCGCTACCAGCTCATATATCACCAGTCCGCCGCTGAGATACATTGTCGTTAAGAAAACTTAACCCTCGTCGGGCCGCCGCCTTAGACTATTATATGTCACACCCGCAGAGTTTTTTTTTGTCGCCACCTGTAACTTTGAAGTTTTATAAACCCTTTTCTTATCTACTGCAGAAATCGGAGTTATTATTTTTTTTTTGTTTTTGTTTTGCAATATATGTACCCCTTTGGAGTCCAGTCTTCAGCTGCCAGTAACCCCTCTTCCTTTCAGACAGGGCCATCGGCCTTACTTTTAAAGAATCACAACGTGGGGCAGGGCTGTGCATGGTCACTTTCCCTGGAAGGAACTTTTGATCTGTTTTTTCCCACGCTGTAGCAGAGAGATTGGAGGGAGGCGGACAAGGTTGTGGCAAAGAGTTACCATAATAGGTATAATCAGCGCTGTGATCGAGGACGGGGCGAAGAGGGTGGTATAGTAGTACCTGTTAGGGTCACATCTATGGGTTAAATTGAACTATTTAATCATTTGCTATACTTTAGATCATTTAAAAGTGAGCAAACAAATATTTGATAATAAATAGAATCATAAGAGTTAAATAGCAATACTTAGCTGCATACAAATAATAAATAGCAATACTTGAAACCATTTAAATGTGTGAAAATAAAACTATTAGTGTTAGATGATAATACTAGAAACTATTTAACTGTGAACAAACAAATGACCTCTAGTTTCTTTATTAATAGTATCTACTAACTATTTGCTATTAAATCATATATATATATATATAATAACCCACAAGGGATGATATGCCATAAAAATAACCAACCAATCTAACAACCAGCATTCATCTTAGGAAGCTTGAAAAAGAAAGAACAAAAATGTTGGAAAACAACTGATTTAGACTAAAATCCGTGTGTTTATTTTCAAATGAAATGGAATTTTTGAACTATGATGCATCTGTACATCTCTTATACCTTTAAAAAGACTGTAGCTGTGTGTCTGTGCATAGTAGAAATAGTTGGGAAAAAGGACAAGTTCATACGAGAGAGAGAGAGAGAGAGAGAGAGAGAGAGAGAGAGAGAGAGAGAGAGAGAGAGAGAGAGTTTTATGTATTTATTGAAACTTTCTGCAATAGAAAAAGATGTGGAATAAATAGCTTTAACTCAACACCAATCTTCAAACTCATCATTCAACGAACATCTTTATCTATCAATTTTATTCTACTCTCATTTCAAAATGCTAGCTCCAACTTAATGGAAACAACACTCCGTTCAATCTTTTTCAGTCTACACCCTTGCACCCACCTTTCTAACCCTACATGTCCCTCATCCATCCTCAACATTTTCCTCTACCTCTAACTCTTCCTATCTCATTTACAGTTTCACATGCCTAAACTTTAACCCTAATACCCTCCATTAATTGTTTTTCAATACATCAACCTGTCTTGAATATAATTATGCCTGATAAGAATAATTCTAATTACCAAACAAAACTCATCATGCAAATAATTACATAAACTCTCAGACCTTAACTAAGCACTAAAACTAATCCTACATACCTGCTCCTAATCATACTTGCCCTGTACAAGATAATTTTTAGAAGATAAATGAAATGAAACTGATGTTTCTTCACGGCAATCATTTCTTTTTTCTTTTGAAAGAAATGATATAACAATATCTAAATCTTATTAAGGATTTCAATAAAAAAAGAATATGTAAAATTGTTCTATATGTAAACAATAAATGTTTACTTTGATTTTTGTTTTCTTTTATATAAAAATGAAAAATGAATAGGGACAACGCCATTGACACTAGAAAATATAAAAAATTCACAAACACACATAAACAAGTAATGGGTAGTTAGTTGTTAAAAAAAATCACCCAACCTCATTTTAACTATTGTCACGATGCCTCCCACTAAGAGAGGAGTAATAAGGAATTTCTACTATCCTCGTGTTTGAATTGGCAAGCCATCAGAGAATGACCGTTAAGACATGATAGTAATGTGGGTCAAGCTATCTGTCCTCAGTAACCTGACTTGGGTGATATCTAGTAGCCCTGACGGATCGCCTGACCAGGGAGGAGAAGAGAGAAACCAAATGATTGGCTGGAGCCCTAGGGCGGAAGTGGGGACTCCTTCCCGTCAGCGGAAATAGACAATAAGAAAATTAGTTGTTGGACAGAGCTCGTCGGGAACAGATGGGGCGCAGCTAAAGCCAAGGCTCAGGGAAAATGAAAGACGAAAAAAATCTCGGACAAGAAGAAGCCGCATCTTCAAGCCAGTACTAAAAATAACATAACGTCTGTTAGCCCGTTAAAAGAAGAAATATTCTCCACAGGAATCCATCGAAATAAGATAAGTAAACTTTGGGACTGTTTCTCCTTATACCCATTTATATATATATTCTCTCTCTCTCTCTCTCTCTCTCTCTCAAGTTGAAGAAAGACTGAAAACAAAAGAAAAGAAGAAAGACATTTATGCTCATGTACTATCCATTTATGATATATTTGATACGTTGAAAGTATATCTGTGTGTAGTAAAAAGGACTGATATATTTTAATGTTCCCACGTGCTTGAAGTTGTTATTTGCAGCGTCTGCTACGAATTTGTTATTTCATGTTTCTTTTTCAGCTTCTATTCGCCTTATGATATGCCTATAAATTCCTTTAAAATTCTTATACGGGAAACCGGAGTGGTCGACTACTGCAATTAATATTATTACGTATAAACCTAGAGGTCCATATCTTCCATTGATCTAGGGGAGGAAGACTAGCAGCCTTGGTGGGTGTGTGTATAGTGTGAAATTTGGAAACCCCTGGCCAGCGACGGTCAGTTTAGCCATAAATGAATCCCCCACATAATATGCCAGTTCCTATATGCCCGAGGAAAAACTCCGAACGAGGACTTATTCTACAAGGGATCAAGTGCCAGTCTGCCCCGTCTTCACACGTGCGAAAATAAAGTCCCGTTCTGGGATAAAAGTAAATTTTCGCGTCACACTATGAATCTTATCTATAACAAATACTTATTTACCTGCATTGGGTAAGGTATGTTTAAGAAGGAGTCCCATGTGCCTAAAAATATGAGCACTGCCAAAATTAGACACAGCACCCACTATCATTTTCTAAATCATTTTTTTGTTTAAAAAATTCTTTAGTGGTACTAATTAGGTGCTATTTCAAAGAATATAAAAAATTACAAAGTACTTATTGAAGTGTTGTATAGCCATGATACAATTATGCGTATACATATATATGCGGAAACATAATCAACAATAATGACGAATGAACACACTTCTTTAGAAAAATATGCCTCTCACACTTTATGCAAAAGGGTTGTGAAAGGGTTGTGTGTGAGAGGTGAGTTGGAGACTGAACAGACTGCAAGATATTGACCCCAAGTTCCTCTAACTATAGCAGCACTTCTTTAGCATTCTGCTGGGCTGCTCAACCGAGTGTCCTGAGGGCCCAAACCCTCTGCTGGGAATTGTTCTCACTGCCTCAAACTGCAACTCAAACTCCAACAAACTAACTCCAACTAACTCAAGCCATCTGTGGCACCCAGTTATATAATTGTTTGATGCCCACCTGCTTCTTGTGGGCACCGCAATTGCACTGAATTCAACCCGTCAAGGTGATACCCTTATATCTTCGACCAGATGCACTTGTTTCTTGATTGATGGCTGCGTCGAAGGTCAATATGTTACAGAAGTTTTGATTGAAAATGTAATAAACAAATATGTTGTTTATTTTGATAATATTTGCCAATCTGTAAAATTTTTACAAAATAAATGGTTATTAACTGGATTATGACTTCAGGTTTTTAAAAATGCATTATTTTGTCAAGTTATAAAAAAAAGCACTCAAGATTTTATTTAAATTTGTAATTGGTGTCAATTCTTAAAATATAGAAAATAATTTCTACTGGAAAGGATAAAAAAATTAAAGTTTACTTCATCCTCATTTGTAATATAAAGCTACAACATTTACAGGTAATAAGTTATTGAAAAATATTTTTTTCATTAAAATGTATCATCCTTATGTGTATTTCGGAAAGCCACCAGAAAAGCTCTAACTAAACTGTGCAACAGGATATGATGAAATTTAACTTTTTTGGTGATATGACAAGATATTAACTGGAGTTTGTCCCCATGGCATTATGGAAAAAATGCTGGACATCATTAGTTTGAAACCAGTCATGCTATCATGTTCCCTTTTGGTCTAATATAATTAGGAAAGACATGAACATTATCCCCTCCAGCAAAGGGTTATATAGTATCACTGCTGTTCTTCTACAATAAAGATTGATATGCCATAAAACAAAGAAATTTTTTTTAAGAACTTGGAAATTCTAAGGAAATTAAATCTGAAGTTAACTATTAGATTATTTGATTATTTGGATACACAGTTGAAATCACTTCAAACATTTTAGAAAATAATGAATCAAACACTGTTATAATTGTACAAATATAAAAGGTAAACTTAATATCACTTGAGTACATAATTGAGAAGTAGAAATAAAATACTACAATACTTGTAAGGGATGGCCATTTGTCTTAGCATCTGCATGGGAAAATTCCATCCATGCCACCATTGAAGGTGTAGGAATGCTTCTTAGTCCTAGTGCCTTAAAATCATTAAATTGGATAGAAAGAATCCTTCATTTAATAGCAACTTGGGCACAACAATGATCTTTTGCTTCAGTCCTACCAATGCCAGTAATGAAATGGACATATAATTTCTATAATGAGCTATATTATCTTGTCTGACATATTCCCAAACACAACATTCTAATCATCGATTGAGATATGAATGCTTTATGGGCAAAGATGGAAATTATGAATTTTGCTTTCACAACTTATCAATCAGAAATCGGAATATCTAGAACAGTTTTCTCGTGAAAACATGCTTGTATGCCTAAACACTACATTCCGAAAAAGGAAGGGAAAGCTATGCCTTAAACCTAACCAAATAACTCATTATATTCATAAACAAGGAATGGATAATATACACGTTGAACAGTGAGATATACCCCTCTTTTGAAAGAGTATTTTCTGATCACAGAATCATTTCAGTATAGATTTGCCAGAATCTACTTGGAAATAAAAACATACAGATAAAGCTTCACAGTATAAATGGCTCTCACTTGCCAACAGTGATACAAGCAATCAATATATGGTAACTTCAACAAACAAGTTTGATAATCTTCAGGAGATATTTGAAAGATGTACTCCAAATATTACCCCCTGTATAGAAACAGCAAGCGAGTGCATACCAACCAAACCAAGACCAAATGTAGAGTTCCCTGGGAGTCAATAGCCATTAGGTAAAAATGAGATGGCAAGAATAAAGTATCCTTACATCATAAAAGAAATCCAACAAATGCTAATGCCAAGAAACTTAAGAAATCCCAAACATATACCAAAAAAGAACAATTAGAATATATTCAAGGTCAAATCAATAAAATCAAGAAATTTGGCAGAACATGGACATTCATGACAGTCATTGCAGATAGTATAAGATAGGAAAAGTACCCCGGTAGCAAAACTAAAACCTGCCAGCTAACAAGAAATATTTCAGTAGAGGAAAAAACATTCTCAGAATCAGCTTGGACACTTCCTTGAAGTCAAAGACAAAGTTACCGAAGAAAAGTATTAATAGTCAACAAGACATCAAACAAAGACAGTTTATGGAGGAATAAATGGACGCAGAACGGAAAAAAAAAATGAAAAGCAGAAAAACTGCAGGCCTTGACGAAATACCTCAAGAAGCATGGAAGACAAGAAAATTTGATGACATACTTCTTTAATTATGCAACGCTGTGCATAAACAAAACATAATAGAGAAATGGACGAAAAGCTGTATCCTCCCATTCACAAGAAAGGTGAACTCGGAATCACTAAGAACTACAGAGGCATAACTCCTATGGTTCAGCTGCTCAAGTTTATAAGTATCTTCTCAACCGTATCCAACCTGAAGTTGTGAAGATACTTCGGAAAACTCAGAAAAGCTTTTAAAGAAATCGACTCACAACATCACAGATTCTTAAGATCTGTTGAATCAACGAACGAGTATATTAAAAAAATCTTGAGACACACTATTGTTCGTAGATTTCTTCAAGGAATTTGATTCCAAATACAGAAGAAAGATGGAACAATTACCTAAAGCACGTACTCTCCCCAACGAAATTTCTACCGCTATAATAATGCTTCACAAAAACACGAAATCAATGGTTTGCTCACTCGGTGGTGACATTGACTTTTTTGACATTGTCACTGGAATCTTTCAAGGAAATACATTAGCATCATATATGTTTATAATCTGCCCAGATTACGCACTTCGTACATCATTTGAGTTAATGAAAGAAAATGGTTTCACATTTAAAAAAAAAGACAAGGATCAGACGATATTCCGCAGAAATTATGAGAGAAACAGATGATGTAGCACTTCTCGCAAATTAACCAGCCCAAGCCGTGGACCAAACAGCAGGCGGTATTGAACTCTACTTGAACGCGAATAAAACAGAGTTTATATGTTTTAGCTCTGTGCAGACACTGAATGAATGCAGTCTCGAGGATCTTCCAGAAGTGATGGAAGAGAGAGAGAGAGAGAGAGAGAGAGAGAGAGAGAGAGAGAGAGAGAGAGAGATTCAGGGAACTGTGTGCTATCAACACAACAATGATGATAATTTAAACGTCCGTATGAGGTAAAAATTCATACTTATTCTCCTCCCACCCCGCAGAGAATTTAATTTTTAGTCATGCCTAAAGCATTAATTCCTGATTGTAGAAATTAAGCAACGATGAACTTACTCAGTTCTGAGAGGGGTGGCCACTAATGACCTGCTGAGACTGTATATAATCTGCGGCCTGCGAGCCTGAAGAAGTAAAAACTTTAAAAAGCTAAATTTAGAGTCTAAGGATTCAACGCATCGTAGTGGCTAACGTGCTGGACTAAGGCATCGTAGTAAGCGAATCTGAACTCCAATCACACTATTACGTTCACTTTCTTAGGAAAGGTATGATCCCTTTATCCTCGAAAAATGAGTTAAATTGTACCACTACAGTTCTACAAGGATAGACTTGGCATTAAATAGCCTACGAAAGTTGATATGTTATTAATCAAATGAGCAAAACATGGTGAAAGTACCAATTCCCGCCAGAACACCGAAGTTAAGAAGTAGTAAGCATGTTCAGTGCCTAGGCAAACTTGGTAAAAAAAAAGCCGTTGCGGTGTATTTGTTGGCAAGTTTGCGTCACGGAACTATTTCTACTGAGTACTCAATGCTCCATATTAAAACTTTGTATCTAAGCTATTCTTAGTTTTTAAGGGGTCTCGCTTGGTGTAATGGTAAATGAGCAAGTTTAACATCATTTTTTATACGTTCGATTCTTACAGGGAGCCCTATTCTTCTGACCTTGCGATACAAATAAGGTAAACTAGGTTAATGAAAAGGGCCTGATACTTCATGCTTTGTGCCAAATTAAAGCAATGCTTAGTAAATGATTACAAAGGCACTTCATGTGGTGAAATGGTTTGAATGTTTGGTCAGCAGATCATTGCTACTATTTTCTACTATACCTGTGAACCCCATACTACTGGCCTAGTGATATTCTTTGTTAATGAATCCTCTTATACTTTGTACAGATCGAGCTGTTCTATATATATAACTAGGGCGAAAGTTGAATTTGACTAGTAAACGAAGAGTCCCTGGAGAAAAGCATTGTTTCTAGTTCCTGTAACTTCTTCTTCTTCTTCTTCTTCTTCTTCTTCTTCTTCTTCTTCTTCTTCTTCTTCATGACAGCAGACGTTCTTTACTTCCTCCTACATCTATGTTGAGATTGTAGAGATTCATCTTTTTCATTCTCTACAAAATGCTCTGAATGAGAAATTTTTTCTCTAGATTAGGGGAAAATGTTTGTGGAAAACTTTTTAAGCTCGCAATCAGCTGAATCTTACTTGAGAGGAATTAAGAAGCTACTTTATAAAAGACAAAAAGTGATCAAAAATAATTGTGATTTGAAATAAACTAACTTGAGTTTTTTCATCACATAACACATTTTATGTAAAAATATATGGAAACACATTTTAGAATGAATAATTTTTTGAATTCAAATACAAAATGCACTTAATATTTTTGTTGCCTTTTAGGTCTACCACAAGCAAGTGAAGTTTTGGAATTACGGATAATGTATACTAGCTCGTGAAAGAAACTGTTTATGGGGAAGGGCTTACAATTAAATTATACTAAAAGCATCGATTCTTGCCAGATCATCGAAGTTAAGCGGTAATGAGCCTGTACAGTATTCAGATGGTTGACCGCTCAACCCAAGGTCCTTGGCCAAGTTAAAGTAAAACTTGGTAAATAATAGGGCGTCTCACACAGTTTAAATTTTATTCAGCAAGATTGGTAGAGTTTTGTTGGTGAGTTTGATTCTCAGAGGTTACTCATTTTTCTGGCTTTTTGCAAAACAAAAGTTAGCTTAATATATGACTACTGCCAAAGAACAATAGTTAGTTAATGTTACGAACCAATACTTTTGAAGTCTTACGATCTAGCCTGGTTAAAAAGAGCAGTTTCTGCCGAATCACTGAAGTGACAAAGCCTGCTCAGTATTTAAAAGAATGTGTCTTCCAGGCTAAGCAAAGCTTAGTAAATAAAATTAACTTGTATTGCGGTTTACTTTGTTCAATCAGGTAGGTATGTCTGAAGTTGATTTCAGAACATTAATGGAGGAAGGTAAATAAAAACTGTCTCCATACCGACGCACATATGCTTTTATTACACAAGGGAACTGAGTTAAGAAATTCATTAAGGAATTCTTTTCTCATTGGGTGCCCCATACCTCTCGTCCTGGGCAAAATTAAGGAAGATTTCATAAATAAATGGTTCGATCAAATAATGCTTAAAGCATCGGGTCCCACCATATCAAAAGTTTAAGCTGGAGGAACCTGATCAGTATTTAGTTTATCAATTGATTGATTTTAACGAGATGTCAGTCCGTCTAGGGTTATTTTATGCCAAGAGGTATGGAAACCGCTTTCATTTTACGTCGTTAGCATTTTTTGTGTAGTTGTTTTTTAAGATTTTTATTGCATACCATTCGATGCAATTTAGTGTCAAGGCCAGGGCACTTCCTTTTTGTTGTGGTATTACTCCTTTGCCGAGAATACCGCAAGCGCATTCTAAGTGTCACCGACAAGGCGTAATAATTATTTTGTTGACCCCGTAGAAGTGATAGCAAATTAAGGCCTATGTGTTTGACTAAGTAAAGCCTAATAACTACTTGTGAATTTTGTTTTTTAGTGCTTCACGATGGAGACTTTGTTCTAGACTAAGCGAGTAAGTATCTTCAGAATATACATTAATATTACAGCGAAAACTTTGGAAACTCCCATTTCCAGATAATTCAAAGAGGTTTAATCAATAATCGATATATTTCAATTGATGAGCCACTATTCATCATTCGGAGCCAATATTGAGTAAGTCTGTGACAAAAATGAGCTTTAATTACGTAGTATTCAACAAGATAAAAATATTTCAAAACATTCTCGCTTATCAGGTGTTAAAGAAAGGAGATTTATCGTCCAGAATCTATTGAATTCAATTTCGCATATGCTTTGTTTTTCAGAATGTCTGCAGATTTTAGAAGAATTGTGGGTTGGAAAACTAAGTAATCGGCTCTAAAAGTTTCTTCTTCCAAGAAAATTAGTTTTAATGAAACCTACCCCCCGAAAGAATTAATGCAGCAGCTAAGACAGTGTATCCAAGTCCAAATTAGAGCAATGTCGGTAATTGAGCTTTAAAGCAGACATTGCGTTGTATAATATTTTTCAACTGAACTTTATGCATAATTATAGACTGTCATAGCATGCCACCAACTTAAGTTGAATAGATATGATATCTGACCGTGGAACTTTCATGTATCTCTATTTACTTTTTAAGTATCATTAAATTTTATGGAATAAAAAAAAAACATAAAGAAATTGATCGGGTCAGGCGTTGTGGTGTAGTCATCCTTAGAGAGCTAATGTGAGAAGATTTGATTTCCTAACCTGGTTTACCAGCTGAACTGGGTAGTAACAGCACACCTGGTAGAGTATGTAGTAGGTTTTACTTGCTTTCGTTTGTGTGGCGCAGGTCAAATCCTAAATATATAGAAAAGTAATGATTTATCAGGTTTCCCATTAGCTCACGCGATCAGTTTATAATGGTCAACCTGGAGTGAACGCCAGGCAAACCCTGTTAAAGGAAAGTCAGTTAAAAACTGTAATTCAATTTAAAATAAAATTCCTCTCCTAAAAAAGAAAATGTACATCTATATTCTTGCCCTTGAGGTTATAATAATTATGCGGATGCGTATTTCCAATTTTCCTGGGAAGATGTGGCCCTGGAGGTGATTGTGTCCTCTGTAAAGAGTACGGATGTAACTTGCAAAACATATTCAGGTTAACTGGCCGCGCAATTACCATGACGAGTTGATTTGGCGTCACTTGTGTGCGATGTGAGTTGATGGTCAGTGGTAGAGTTTCTGCTCTGCATTCTGTGGTCGCTGGTTCGATCTCCAGTGGGGAAGATCACGGTATACACTGCTGATGAGACCAAATTAAGTCGAAAAAGCTGTCCAGTGTTTCCGTATATCACGTGCAAGTGTTTGCTGGATTTTCTGGTCATGGCAATTCAATTCACAATATAATTCCTCTACTTAAAAAATAGAATGTACAGATTAATTTGTTACTCTAAACAACTTTTTCGTATTGATACAATAACTCTCAATGAGCAGCTATCGCTGCTGCTACCTATTACAATCTATGAAAGCGGCAGTCTGTCATAGAAGTCAGTTAGAAAATATTTGCGTTCTACGTTGAATATTGTGAGGGAGGTGCGTAAGGATGACTTTGTGTCAACGCCCCCAAGCATTAAATATTCGGAAAGAGGGTAAAACAGCATGTAATATTAAAAATACCTATTTTTAACCAACCAAGGTGTAAGAGTGGGCTCATAGTGTAAAACGAGTCATAAGTCTGTCAGCGAAGTGCGCTGCTTGAATGATGGGTACATGAGAAGATGAATTTGTAATACCAAATGGAGGGTTTATCCGTAAATGGATAGATAGAGGGAGAGAGCTATATTTGTCGCTGCCTCCCATCAGATAGAACTTGACACAAGGTCAATGACCCGAAGGTCGGCTTAAAGTGGGGATTTAGGGGAGGAGAAGGTCGGGCACGAGCCGAAGCTTGAACCCTGCTGGTCTATGCTGGTCATCGACCCACCTAGTGCAATGTGGGCCTGATGAGCCTAGCTGGTCTTGGACCCAAATCTGGGTCCAGGCACGTATGCCTACTTATAGCATAAACTGGACCGCAAGGTCCAGGGCTATACAAGGGAGACAAAGGCGTCAATGATAGAGAGAGAACACGCACATATTTTACTGTTTTCAAATGTTAGCTTACTGACAACTCCTGATTGTACTGTAATTGGAGCCTGCTGGAAATCACGTGGTTACTCGTAGCTGCTGATCTACTTTGAAGAAAATGTTCCTGTTATTTGAGTCGAAAAGTGTCGTAGACTGTAGTCTCTCGGCTGTTGAATGCCGAATCTCGATTGGCAATTTAACTGTTGCAGTTTGTATTCATAAAATTAATGAGTTGAGGAATGGATACGCTTCAACAGCGCTAAAGACCAGTAAAAAAGGGCAGCCGTAAATCTGATTCATCGAAAAATGAGTGGGCACGTTACGTGAAGCGCAAGCAACAACGTAGGTTTGACCACAAAGCGATTTCGAGTGCGTTCCAAACCGGGTCAAATTGAGATTATTTCCTTTAGTCACCACAAGCTAAACACTTTATTCTTAAGCCCGCAATACTCTTTCCTTAAATCTTACTGCTTACATTAGAAAAATCCCCACCACCCCAAAAATCAGAAACAAGAGAAACAAAACAAAAACAAAAAACAAAGTGACAATTAAACACTGTCAGAAAAGTTAAAATCAAGTAATATTATAGGATATACTTTACTTTAGTTTTAGATATCTCAACTCAGAACACATAGATAGGAACAGTCTAGAATAAAAGATCAAACTCTCACATAGAGTTTATACTCTAATATTTTTAAACCAATTAGCGAAGGGCACATAGAATAGAATATTCTAGAAAAAGCGGATCAAAAACTAACTTGTGAAAAATTTGTCACTGTGTTCTACTTACTCCGGATTATTCCAAGTATTTGAAAGACACCCTAAATATTTTACACTTACCATAAAAGGCAAACAGGATACAATCTACATAGACTGACTAAAACCGGCGTACTTGAATTTGCCTATAAAGAAAAGTACAACGGAACATTTTACAACCACAACAAATACCAAACTGTCCGTACCTTTTTCCACACAGACACATACATCTAAAAATATCACAAGATCTGGTAGACATTTACATTGGCCCACTCATTTTAAGACTTATGTTAGATATTGGAAATATTTTTGATATTTGTCAATCCGCGTGAGGGTACATATTATGCACATTTCTTTACTTTTTGATAAATCAACTCAGAACACATATATAGGATTATTCTAGAAAAAAGGATCAAAATCTCACTTACATAGAATTTATACTTCATATATTTTCAAACCAATCTGCAAAGGACAAATAGAATAGAATATTCTAGAAAAAGCGGATTAAAAACTAACTTCTAGAAAAATTTATCACAGAAACAAAAATAGGTCCCCAAATAAATAAGTAATTTCTGTGAATCTGATAGGTGAAGACAGGTCACGAGTTGCGTTCTCGCCGACGTCCGCGCATTTGAACTTTATTTGACCTGTAATAAACTTAAAATATTTTACTTTGATCCACTTTTATTTTACTCAAAAGTATGAATAGCGAAGTTTTTTTTTTGTTCAAGGAGAGAGACCAACTGATCCGCAGACAGTCACATCAAAGCACGATAGATTGACGCCAGATGACCCGCTAATATACACTACGGTTAGGAGCGTGGCCGAAAATTTATACATACCAGTACACATACATATATACACAAGCCTATCTTCTTTTAATTCGGACATACTCACACATATACACACAAGCAATTTGACTTAGAACATTCGTGTTGTACACACACACACACACACACATATATATATATATATAAACCTTTTGTGCAAATTTGTGTTGTATTATTGTGAGAATAACACCCGAAATTTTACTGTTCGTGGAACATCGGGAATTACTATTCCTCCCCATTATGACTAGTTAAGGGAGCATGTGATCATAAAGCAGTATGAATGCAGCTTGGGATAAACTGCCAAACATTTAGTAAAATAGTTCACCAGATCATCAAAATAAATATGCATTGATATTTATCTAAGTTTATCTAAACTGAGTTGTTAGTTTCGTTTTACCTACACCACATGATGCAAAGACAACAGCTCCCCTCTTACGATGAGGCTGCCGCGACCTGCCGATAAACCTAAACATATCAAGTTACACGCCCGCGTTAGGACAATTATATCCGAGTACGACCGGAACTGACTAAGCCCTTTTTCTTTCTAACGACCTTGACATCTCGTTATAGCTAAAAGAAAAAGATAAATTAAAATTAATAACATTTACAAAGCACTTCGGCCAAAAATAACCTGATAAGACTTGAACTAATAGTCGTCGCCAGCCCATAGCAGGTTAGAAAAATACTTTATGGCTACACTCATTTTTTATCAAAGAATTTTACATTCACGCGGCTGAGCTGTGTATCACAGCACTTTCGTGATATCAACAGGCCCTTTTCAACGGGCGCGCTCCTGGCGAGCGCCCCGGGGCCTGTTCTGGACTTCGGTCCGGAGCGTGGCCCTGGAAAAGGAACAATGGCAGACTTGGGGCCTTTAATTAGGCACCTAGTTTCGACTAGGCTACCTTCGGGTGGGCGAGCTGCATTTTTGTCTCCTTTGTTCCCCTTGTACGGCACTAGACCAAGCGTCTAGTTTAAGCCACAAACTGGCATACGTGCCCGGACCCACATTTGGGTTCGTGAAACTGCTTGCCTCATCAGGCTCACATTGCACTAAGTGAGCCGATGAGCAGCACAGACAAGCAGGGTTTGAGTCTCGGCTCGTTCCCGACCTTCCCCTCCCCTTTATCCCCACTTTAATTGGCCTTCGGGCTTTTGACCTTGTGTCAAGTCGTGTCTGGTGGGAGGCAGCGACAAATACCGCCCCGGGGCCTGTTCTGGACTTCGGTCCGGAGCGTGGCCCTGGAAAAGGAACAATGGCAGACTTGGGGCCTTTAATTAGGCACCTAGTTTCGACTAGGCTACCTTCGGGTGGGCGAGCTGCATTTTTGTCTCCTTTGTCCCCCTTGTACGGCACTAGACCATGCGTCTAGTTTAAGCCACAAACTGGCATACGTGCCCGGACCCACATTTGGGTTCGTGAAACTGCTTGCCTCATCAGGCTCACATTGCACTAAGTGAGCCGATGAGCAGCACAGACAAGCAGGGTTCGAGTCTCGGCTCGTTCCCGACCTTCCCCTCCCCTTTATCCCCACTTTAATCGGCCCTCGGGCTTTTGACCTTGTGTCAAGTCGTGTCTGGTGGGAGGCAGCGACAAATAAATGGCACGCTCTTAGCGAAGCTCTTTAAGGATGAATTCTGTGCGGTCGCATTCACCTTAACTTCATTTGGTACCGGACCAAGCAATAGTGTTATGATTGGTGCTGGGCCAAACTATCCTACTATATATTTTGTACTGTACCCAAGATAAGTGTTCAGACGGTGCAAACCATAGTGTTACATTTGGTGCTAGACAAAATGATAGTATTACATTTGGTGCCTGAGAATCCACGGCACAGCCATAAACAGGATTCGACCCTGAAAACCCACAGCATAGCCAGATGCAGGATTCAATCCGAAAACCCCATGGCACAGCCATATACAGGATTCTTCCCTGAAAACCCACGGCCAAGTGATGGTACTACATTTGGTGCCGTGCAAACATATTAAGCATATTGTTTGGTACCAGTAACCGGACCAAACTATAGTGTTATACAGTGAAACCACCACAAAAATGGACACGTAAACAGAAAATAGAAATATGTTATTTTGTTTAGAGACTTCGAAAAATAAACTAAAGTGTGGAGATTTAATATAGTCATAAGTTATTCTCATTGAGTGGAACCCTTCAATGACGTCACTCCAGAGATAGAAATTAAGGTTCTCTCTCTTTCTTCTCATGACTTTAGTAAGTAAACACACCTTTTATACAGCTCTGTAAATAAATGTGAGTGTACTCGGAATATAACTCTTGTCCTTAATGCATGCCTCGTCGCAATATATTGCACAATTAATGTACACAAGAAAACATTTTTTCCGATTTCATGATTGAAAATTATTTTTCACACTTTGGAATTTATTCAAGTATCTACACTTAGACACCAATTTCGTTTTCTTATTCAACAATTCGCTGTCTTCTTGGTATTTTAATTAACATTCTTTTCTTCAAGACACAGCCAGTAATTATTTTAAAACCTTTATATGCTGAGAGGCTCTTTCACAACAGCCCATTGGATTAGTGATGATTTGTCAGTCTTTTTCACTTTTCATACACTGCTCAATAACATACACACACACAGACATATATATATATATATATATATATATATATATATATATATATATATATATATATATATATATTGCATTACGACAATCATAGAAAACTTTTATGCTTGTAAGTTTTCGAGGTGTTTAAAAAATATTCTCACCTATCTTCAAAATTTTTCTTTCATGCCAAGTTAAAAATGAGACATTTGTTATTTTGGCTCCTTGTCGCTTTGAAACCTTAGGCACGGCCCAATTATCAGACCGCCCGGTTCATTCTTAGTTAGCAAGTTAGTAAATTCAATTCTCACTGGATATCCAATTTTTGCAGACACATGCTAAACTAAGTTGAGCAAAGGACTATTTTATTTTCCAAAACTTTATTATTGAAATGAATTATTTGACCCGACTTTCAATAACTGTTACTTGTTACATTTATAATTGATTTATTCTATTCAGATAAATATTTCCCGATAAAACTACTGTGCCACTTTCCCTAGTTTTTATCATCTCGACAAGAACCATTTTTACTTAGAATAGTTGGCTAGTTGGTTTAATGACATGTCAACTTTTGTTGGGTTATTTAGTGCTAAATCATGTCTTTTTTTTCAAGTAATTATATGGTTTCAATTAACTTTTCACAGATATCGTTTTGTTTTTTTTTGTTTTATGGGTTGTTTCGTGGGTTATTTATTACTGAAGCCATCTTTAGAGTTGAACAGTAGTGGTAGTTATTTAACCCATAGCTTGGTTAACAGTGATAAGAGGGTTCATATCATTCCCAAGGGTATTTTTCAGAAAATGAACATAACGCAACTGGAGTTACGGGGTGCCTTCAATAAGTTTCAAGACTTTTTTTTCGTATGGACACTTTTATTGATAGTACACACATGAAACTCTAGTCCCTTTCGAAGTATTCTCCTCCGGCTGCAATACACTTGTTGTACCGTTCCAACAACTTCTGGAAGGCCCAATGGAAGTCCTCTTGTGTGAGCGTGTCAATGACCTTCGTCATAGCCTCTTTCATCTCCTCAATTGTCTCATAACGACACCCTCTGAGCTTAGGGAATAACCAAAAGTCGCAGGGAGCAAGGTTTCGATTATAGGGAGGCCGAGGAACTGTCTTGATGCCCATCTTGGTCAAATAGTCTGTGACAAGGATGGAGTTGTGGACTGGTGCATTGTCCTGGTGGAAATGCCACTGACCCGATTTGAAGAGTGCTAGCCTCTTCCGACGGAATCACTTCCTGAACTCCCTTAAAACCTCAACATAGTATTCCTTGTTGACTGTTTGACCAGTGGGAACCCAGTGCATGCAGATCATGCCAGTGCTGTCAAAAAAAAAAAAGGGATCACCAAAAGTATGTGGGTGGATTTGCTCTGTCTGGCCTTCTTGGGTCTGGGAGAGCCAGCATGCTTTCACTGGGAACTCTGTCTCTTGGTCTCTGGGTCATAGCAGTAGATCCAGCTAGTTCCTTACTCCTCCCACATCTCTCATCATCCCTCACAGACTCCCTACCTTCCTTGAATCTCTTATGCCACTCAAAAACTCATACTCGATTCATGTAAAATGGCCCAAAAGCAGCCTGAAGCATTTCATACGTTTCTGTGGCATTTTTTCCAAGTTCAAAACATAATTTTATTGCATATCGTTCTTCTAACGTGTCCTCACGTCCAGATTGCTTTTTTGAAATTCACCAGCTGTGACAATCAGTCTTTAGTAGGGTGTATTCCAATTGCTGCTGTAGCTGTTCATTTGAAGCTGAAATCATAAAAATTGGCCAGTCATCTCATATGATGTATAGCAATAACATACTGACTTTTCAAGAGTCTGAGACAATTTCAAATGCCTGTACAAAAAAACTCTGGAAACTTATTGAAGGAACCTTGTAGATTTCGTTCACTATGATGTCACAGTCCAGGACGTTAACCATTTAGCCAGGGTGACTCCTCTCTTCTAATTAGATAATTATTATTTGTTTACGATACCATTTCCATCCGAAACTCCTGCTACAATCCACCAACAAAAACAGCCCAGAAGAAGGGCGGACGGAGGTAATCAAAAAGAGTCACAAAGCCCCCTCCATTGAACCCCCTGCAAAAAATCTGGAACAGACAGCAACAAAAGTGGTCTGTAACTCTCCATTGAAAAAGAAGGCATGCACAAAAGCGGTGGAAAAGGAACAAGCAACCACCCACTCCTCCAAGGCTACCACTGATGACACTGAAAAGGACTTGGACTGGAGACCCCCTCCGTAAAGACTTAGTCTCCTCGCAAACAACCGAAAAAAGGAATGCGCCCAGGAGTCAAAAAATGAGCAGGAATTCTCCTCCTTCTCCCATGCCGCCCCTGATAACAAACAACCCGAAAAAAACAAACCGTCCCTCGCTATCGTTTCCATCCTGAGACATCATCCCAGAAGCAGCTCCATCCTCCAAGGCCGCCTCATCTCGCAAACTTATGAAAAATTATGCGTAAACGAAAAAAAAAGAAAAAAAAAAAGGAGTATACAAACTTCTCTTCCAAAACCAACATTGAAGAAACAGTAATCCCTACTGAAATTACAAAAACACCAAAGACGACCCCAAGGAAAGACAACAAAACAACAAATACCAATAAACCTATCCTCAAGATGCTTGCGGTGACGAAGACAGGGACATTGCACCATACGCCACACAAAAACCAAGACGTGACTGGGAATAAGGGAAATCCAAAAAACACAAAAAATTGGAGACCCATCCTATCTAACTCAGAAAGACACCTCGACTACAAACACCACCAATAAGCACACCACAATCCAGAGAAACCTTTCAAGTGCCAAACCTCGCAAACACCTTCCCCATCCCCTACATTTTTCAAAACACCTCACATCACCGTTCCCTGTCGGAAAACAGAGCCCGGAAAAGCACATCACATACCCAGGAACGAGCAAAGTCGGCTTCACCAACGGGGCATCCCACCAAAACTTTTAGGAGTGGATTTATGCTTGGCTGGCTCCTCTGAAGCCAAATATGATTCCCGCATGAAGAGAGCTTTAAAGCCAATCCTAAAACTAAAAAAATCCGAGACAAAGGCATTGAGATTCCTCTAAATTTTAAGGGTGCACTCATGGTGACCACCTTCGTTAGCATGACCGGCGTCCGCACTCACCGAGTGAGGCGATTGCTTCAAAGGGCCAGTAACACCGAGCTGGACGTAAGGTTGGCGGAATTGGAGCACCCTTTCTTTTCAAGAAACTCCAAAATGTTTGCTCTGTAAGGACCCCTATTTATAATCATCCTTCATTCTTTAGATCCTTAAAGCTGTGGTATCCCTTGGATGTGTTGCAGGACTGTCGAGAGATGGTCGAGTTACTACTGAATTCGGCACCAGCTCTTTGGGACACGCCGTTGGCATCATCCTCTCCAAGGAATTCGGGACTGTTGTTGACGGTGAGTAGAATGGTAAGTGAAGGATGTCTCTGAACCTTGCCAGTTTGAATGTGAGGGGGCTGAGAGATCCAAGCAAGTGTGCACACCTGCTAGGTTAACTCTGGAGCCTCTGCGCGGATGTTGCCACACTCATTTCACTTGCTAGGGAACGACTTTCAACTTTCAGTAACCGTTGTAACGATGGAGTCTATCTGCTAGTTGGACGCAGTCTTAACGCGGTTGTCAGTCTTGTATTTGCAAATGACAGGGGCCGGCTGATCGTGGCAAATGTTGCCGTTAAAAGCTTCGTTTTTCGGGTGGTTTCAGTTAATGAGTCCAATATCACTAGTGAGAGACGCTCTTTTTTTCGGCGGTTAGAGCCTTTCCTTGATGATCCGAAGCGGTTAGGGTCAGCGAGCACTCGTAGGGGAAGGTAACCGGGAATAGGTGGTGGGGACCCCTTAAGAATAGGATTAGGGACTTCGCTATCAAGTACCGTCGACAACTCAACCTATATAGGTCCAAGGATGACAAAGTCTTTTGACGATAAACTTATCCGTACGGCGGAGAGGGGGATTCCCTAGCAATAGATCTAGCTAAGAGGGACCTTTTTGTAATTAGATCTAGGCAAAAAAAAAAAAAGTTCCCAACAAAGTCGTGAAATGTAACGCGCTTGCACTTGAGGAAGAATTGGTAAGATTTCCCCATCGATTCATCGTGTTTTTACATTCCCCTGATGGGAGAGTGCTCCAGTCTCAACACGAGATGCTCGTGGCCTTGCGTGTGCATTTTCGTGAATGCTTTTTCCTGCCTAATCTCCTGGTACAGGGCTTTCGTAGCTGTTTAACCGCTTTCCTTCGCCTTCGAGAGGCAAAAGCAGCTGGCTACAAATGTTTGGTGACAGACTGCAAAGTCCATGGTGCGTTGAAGCAGGTTGGCCACAACAAGTCGTCAGGACTGGATGGTTTGCCCTATGAAGTGGATTTGAGGATGTCGCATATATTTGTGCCTTTTCGGACGGATGTGTTTAACCACTGGTTCGCCTAGGGATCAATTCATGGCAGCGTTACCAAGGTAAGGTGGCAAGCATGTTTGGGAGAAACTAAAGGCCCATAACTCTGCTAAACACCGAGTTAAATATATTATTCTGGATCTTAGCAAACCGTTTACGGCTTTTTATTAGCAATCTGATCGGACCTGAGCAGAAACTGTGTAGGGAAGATCCATCCAAAACAATCTGCATTCGGCGTGCAATGTCATAGAAAGGACAAAAGACGACACTAGAGCTGCGCTGATAAATTTGGATAGTACAAGGACTTCGATAGGGTGGACCATTGGGTTTTAGCGGCGATCTTTGAAACCGTCGGATTAGAAACTGAGTCCCGCAAATGGCTTAACATTCTCTAACATAACTCCCAGGCAGTGGTGCAGGTGAACTGGAAGCGCTCGGAGTCTTTCGTGATCAAACTATGTCCTCGCTTTGGAGCCTCTGCTACGAAGCCTTAGGGATAGGGGAAAATTCGACCCTGCGCGATATCCCCTTCGCCGATCCTCATATGGAGTGGGTATCTGCGTACGCAGATGATATCACAATATTTGTGTCCCGCTATTCGGACCTAGGAGCTGTGATGAAGGCGGTTGCAAGGTATGAATAGATTGCAGATGCCAAGATCAATTTAGATAAGAGCGAAGGTCTGCGATTGGGTGCCAAGAGGAGTGGTGTTCCCCTGCTTGGACACTTTCGCTTGAGTGACAGACCCGTCCGCATTCTAGGAGGGGTTTTCTCGGGACCGGCTTCAAATTGGAGCGAAATTGGTCGTAAGTACAGGCAAAGGTAGAAGCGCGCGTGGGTACCCGGCTTAGAAGGCACTAGTCTTTAAAGTGCGCTGTGTATATCATCCCTTTTGATCCTTTACCAGCTGTCTGTATTTCCCCTGCCCAAGAGCCACCAGTTGGCGCTGCAACAATCCTTGTCCACGTTGCTGTGAGGAAGTCGAAAGCCGATGGTCCGTAGACAGGTTTGCTGTCAACGTCCGCACAATGGGGACTTGGGAATGTCAAATCTAGAGAGCCATCTGCTCGGTGAAAGGTTGGCTTTCCTGTGTCGATCTTTGACGACAGATACGATGTATTGATAGAAGTTGCAGAGGATTGTGATACTATGCTTTTCAACAGACTGGTAGAAGGTTGGACGAAACGGCTGAGCACGCCCTCTAACACTGCGAGCGGGTTCGCCCGTTTTAGAATCATGTTGGAGAGTGGATGACTCGCATCGACCCCAAACAGTTTGCGCTGTTCTACGTCATGGACAATTTTGACCCTCCGTGGAAAGGTAAGAAACGTGTGATGTTTCTTGTGATCCTAGGTGTGGTTTGAATAGTGATTTGGACGACGTGAAAGAAAGGATTATTTGATGGCGAAATCTTTTCTTATTGTGATATGATTCTTTTCTTTAGGGATTAGTTTAGCGTCAAAATCAGATGCGATAGAAAGCACTTGGACTGAATAACATCTAACAAAAGGTGGGTGAATGTAGCATGCCTGGTCGTACGAAAGGGAGCAACGTTGGAGTCATCTTTCCCTCATCTTCCTGCGCATTGCAACAACGGTTTAGGTCCCTCGGAACCCTACCTCCGGTAAATCAGTCTTGTTCCCTATTCTTCCCAAGTTAGTTATATGTTGTGAGTCATTCGGCAACGCCACGTAGTTCTTAGGATTCAGGATCCCCCTATCCCTATTCTTTTTTAACTTAACTCCCCATTATTCCAGTCCCTCTTTTATGAATCTTGGACTCTCATCTCACTAATCCATGTTACCAACTCCTTTCCCAACCCTCCGGGGCATATCTTTTTCCCCGAATAGTTTAGCTTCTCTCCCTTTTAAAGAGATCACCCGGTTTGAATACCAGAAAAGAGGGACTCTCCATGCTTAGATGGTGGGATGGTAGACTAACAGGGTTTTTTCTTTATTTTTTATGTTGGTCCTCACAGAAAAAATGTGGTATTTTGGTGAATGTCACGTGCTTGTCAATAAACGGGTGATATTATTGTACTGCGTGCAAGGGTCGGCGACTCTGGCTAGCTAGGGCCCTTAGCGTACTATAGTTTCCAGAAGACCACCCTCTTTCTCCAAATTTTCTGGGGCGTTGTGCACCCAAACTGTATAAACAGTAGTAATTATTGACATCAGTTTTAAATAAATCGACTGCTGCACTGACGGCAAGCTGTTAGTCGCGAAACATCAACAATTTATATATATATTTGATCAATATCAACAGTTCGGTAGTACTAGGCTGCTTTAGGACTGGAATTTATAAACCCGCAGCATTAGCATAAAACCAGCAGGGGCAAACCCAATTGCTAATTAATGCACTCAGCCTTATCCTCGGAGCAAATAAAATCTGTCTCTGGCTCCCACCAGATAGGATTAGACACAAGGTCAAATGACCTGAAGGTCGAATTACAGTGGGGGTTAGGAGAGAAGAGGGGAAGGTCGGACCCGAGCCGAGGCTCGTGCCCTCCTGGTCTGTGCTGGTCATCGGCTCACTTAGTGCAATGTGAGACGATGACCCTAGCTGCACATGGATCCAAACATGAGTCTAGGCACGGATGCCAGATTATAGCATAAACTGGACCACGAGGTCCAGTGCTATTCAAAGATTTCAATAATGCAACTCGCTCAGCCGAAGGTGGCCCAGGTGAAGCCAGGGGTCTTTTGGCTTCGAGTCTGCCTTAAATGAACAATGCATGAACAATGAACATCTGACACGAATGTTAGACGGCAGGGGCAAAGCCAACAGCAAATTAACGCAGTCGGCATTGTCTTCGGAGCAAGGACAGGTGCTTACTGTATATATAATAACTCCACATGACTGAGAAGAGGTGTGTGATATTCCATTACAACAAAAGAGATGATATCTAAACATCTGAACTATTGTCAAGACAAATTAGTGTAAGAAAATAATATGAACCCAGTATTAACAGTTTTTTTTTTACAAAAGCCTATATATATATAATTGGGGGAAGACTGGAAATAAAGCCGACTGTATAAAAAGGATTGGAGATGTAAAACATAAGGTCTTTCGAGGAAGATTTTATTAGTAAAAGAATATTTGTCAACATTAAACTTTTTGGTTTCTACACCTTAATCAGAGTGTGTAAGTTACTAAATGAAACGAATAAGATGAGAATGTTTTAAAACCTTCCACTTACGCTGGTAGTGCCCAGTTTCGAATCTGTGTAATGCAACTAGCATTCCAAAATCTTTTTTACAAGATCCAAATCAATCTAGCTATCTATGTTAATGTTTTTATTATTTAGTTCGTATCTAACAATTATCAACATTCCATGATATATCTCTCCGTCTTCATCAGTGTTGATCTTTCCATCTCAGTCTAATTCGACTCTCTGTTTTTCTCAACATATATAAACAGTAAAGAAAATTATTTTAGATTAGGGATTTTGTAACTTTTTCATTTCATTTAGTAATAATCTCATCCAAAATTTTTCGAACACTCAACTCAGCGATGTTTGGGCTTAAATTCGCTATAGGGATAAATAACCTCAACATTGTAACTTTAACAAACTCAAACTATAGACATAATGATTTCGATTTCAACAAGGGATTTATGCTAGGACTGCACACTGCGACCTCTATTTCAACACAGGTAACCTCGCTTTACCCAGGAGACACATAGCTGCTTTGAGAGATTTGTCCAAGAATTGCAACATTATCATCACACCTAATAAAGGTGGTGGTGTTGCCATAATGGATTTCACTCATCATAATAAAACAATGAAATTATTAAAAACACATGCGAACAAATTTCAACAAACCATAAATAAAAATGTAGACGTTTTTAGTAAGTTCTATAAAAATAATCTCTAAGGAAGACAAATTCTGGTCTTTATCAACTGATTATCAGCCCCTAGAATTTATGGTCAAACTAAAAAGTTGGCAAATATTTTTACAAATAAAACCACCTAGTGTTTTTTCATCTACATACATTTTCACACACACACACACACACATATATATACCCACGTGCTGTTAAATATTATTTCATTTTCATAAACTTTAGCTTATAGATATACCAGGATATCCTAAAAATGTATCGAAGTTAATACGTTTTGTCACTTGGTCGACCACTGAGGGGAGAGAGATAAAGAATGTCCCCTACCCCTCCGTGTTTGAATTAGCAGGCCACCCAAAGAATGACCGTTAAGACAGAATAGTAATATAGGTCAATTCCTCACGGCCTGTCGGAGAAAAATAAAGAATGTAGGTCAACTTCGGCTGGCCGTTGAAGGAAGAAAAAAATGTGGGTCAGGCTATCTGTACTCCGTGACCTCACTCGGATCGCCTACAGGCTAAAAGCCAACAGGTGTTTGCACTCTGTGACCGGAAGGAAGAAGATAGAAGCGAAATGATTGGCTAGAACCCTAAGGCGGAAGTGTGAGCTTCTTCCGTCAGCGGAAATAGGGTAAAAGAAAATCAGTTTTGGAACAAACGTCGTCGTGAACAGGTAGGGGCGAATCTCGAGCCAAACTCCGGGTAAAGAAAGCGGAAAGAATCTTGGACAAGAGGAGAACCTATGCCTTCAAGCCAGAGCCTTTATGAATACATAAAATTCCGTCAACTCGTAAAAGAGAAACTACTCTCCGAAGGAATCCGTCGAAAAGATAAATAAACATTAAGACTGTTTCTCCCTACACCCAATTATATATTCTCTCTCTCCCTCAATTTAAAGAAAGACTAAAGAAAAGAAGAAAAGGAAGAAAGACATTTATAGTTATGCATCATCCGCTGATAATATAGCCGACGCGTTGAATATGTGTATCCACGTGTGTATTAAAAAGATTGTTATATTTTAATGTTCCCACGTGTTGAAGTTTGTTTACTGTGTCGTTTGCTATCGAGTTGCTTATTTCATGTTTCTTTTTCAGCTTCTTTCGCCTTATGTTATTCTCGCTTAAATTGTCCTATGAATTCCTCTAAAAATATTTTACGGGAAACCGGAGTTGTCGACAGCTATGATTAATATTATTATATCTAAACCTAGAGGTCCATACCCCTTCCATAAATCTAGGGGTGGAAGAGCTAGTGGCCTGGTGGGTGTCTGTGTAATGTGAAATTTGGAAACCCCTTGCTAGCGGCGGTCAGTCTAGCCCTAAATTAACCCCCATATAATATGCCAGTTCATATATATAACTGAGAAAGGACTCTGAACAAGGACTTATTCTACGAGGGATCAAGTGCCAGACCGCCCCGTCTTCACACGTGCGAAAAATAAACTCCCCGTTTGATGATAACAATATTTAAATGCACCAGTTCCCATACGCTTTTAAATGGTTGTTCATCCGGGGATCCTTTTATTTAAATTTGCCGTCACAGTTTATAATCCAAGTAATTATTTTATTGTTTCCTTTTTATTGCAGATTCTTATACATTCTCTTACAATATATTTGTACATTATGAAATGAGCAACAATAATAAATGGGAAAAACTAGTAATAGGATAATCGTAATAATGAAGTTTAACTCGATCAAGATTGTTGAGATAAAGGATAATAATAAGATAGCGCAAAATAATAATTCTTCGTATTCCTAAAATCATAATAGCCCAGAAATATATCTTATACTCTCCTGTGGTTGCTATCTTGGTATTATTTTTACACAATAGTCATGTTAATAGCATACTTTACGGATGACCAAAAGAAGATTTGAATTCAGTTTTCACAAAAACATGGCCTTTAAAATTTATTCTTGCTGTTGAAGAAGTGACGACCTGAATTGCAATTAACAATGATTGAAATGAATAGAATTAATGAAACTGCTAGGCAACATAAAGATCAAAAAATAATGATGAAGCTTTATTTTTTTAGAATAAAGATGAAAGTTTTTGTTTTTTTAAACACCTACATTGTTCATATTATGATTATCAAAATATTATATTTTGTTAAATATCTTGAAGTTCTTTTTTACGTGACTAAAGAAATATCATTGTAACCTATTGAAATCATAGCCAGAGGGGATATAACAACTATACATAAAGAAAGTCTACATAGGATTCATGGATTTTTCTTAAAATACTTTTTACGTTTATTCAGGCACTTTCCTGCAAAAGGTAGAACAGTCTGTGAGAATGTAAGTTAAGAAACAGCAACAACACAAACATTACTGAATTACACACATAAAAAACCTTGGGCGAAATTTGGCGCCGATGTGTCATTATAAGAATTCATCTAAAGCGAGACCAAAACTGACTCACGTTCTTTCTTTTCATACATTCACTCATATACTAAACATAAACTTTATATTGAGTAAGAAGATCAATACTTTGATAGCAGATAAAAATATCAACGGCGTCAGGGAGGAGTAGTGAGCGAAAAAAAATGTTCCCGTGGTCGTAGAAAGTTATAAAAATAAAATAAATCCATTGATAGACTTGAAAAAGCCATTAAATAATATACATAAATTCATTTTAAATGTATTATCCGTTGAAAGCTTAACTTACACTAAGATGTTTAGCTCTCAAATTCATGTAAAAAGTTTTCAATGGAAGTGTGAAAGTATATATATATATATATATATATATATATATATATATATCACTATTCTGATCTTCAAATCAAGTACACATTATATATATGTATATATAAATATCTTTTTAAAAGATTCGTATGAACCATCTTAAAATAGTGACTCCCCTCCCGTAGAAACTAGAAAAATAATCACGTGCATTTGTATGTGAAGCTGTACACACACACACACACACACATATATGCATGCATGTATAGAAATATTAATGTACTTATTTTACCTTATATATATATATATATATATATAGATAGATAGATAGATAGAGAGAGAGAGAGAGAGAGAGAGAAAGAGAAAGAGAGAGAGAAAGAGAAAACGTGAGATATGCATATATTTATATATCGCATGTTATATATTTTTTGTGCTTGCATAGGCATGTCTCTAAAAATAAGTATATATGTATATTATTTTGTTGTACTATTTTCCATCACTTCATATGCATAACTACACACAGAATCATTCTTTCTCTCTTTCACACACACACACATACACTGCACTCATAAATCAGTAAAAAGATCACACAGTGGATTTAGATTTAGGACTGAAAAATTACTTGCTCTCACTCAAAGCTTGTAAGATTTGCTTCGAAGTTGTACAACTATTCAAACTCCTTTTTGAATTGAATTGCTCTCAGAAGGTAGCTACAAATTCCGTACTACATTAGTTCTGCACGAGCTGTTGAAATTCACTGAACGTTTCAGCTAAATATCGAGAGAGTACTACACCAAAATGGTGCGTGTTGACTTCGACAAAACCTGGAAACAAGACTCCTCAAAACAGCTGCTATACAGCCCCCTACCTCCCATCTCACAAACCATCCAAGTAAGACGAGGAATACATGCGGAGCACAGCTGCACAAATAAAGATGAACTTACTTGTAGCATTCTCCAACAGATTCCAGGACGTGGATTAATCAGCGTTACACGACTAGCAAAACTTACATTAGTTCTGTGCGGACACTGGATGCAGCCTGGATGACCTGACAGGAGCGATGGATGATAAGGATGATCGACAAGACAGAGTCAGTGAACTGCGTGTTGTAGGCGTGACTTAATGATGATGATGATGATATGTACATATGTACTCCTAGTCGGCACCAAATGTAAAATTCCTGAATTTGAAGGTATAACTTTCTTTTATGATATATTCGTTGCCAAGCTGTGCATATATCTTTTGTGGAATAACACCTATTCCTCTAAAAATCATATACATATATATATATATATATATATATATATATATATATATATATATATGTGTGTGTGTGTGTGTGTGTGTGTGCTCAAACATGTATATAAAGATGTAGTTCATTTTTTACCTGATAAAGTAGCTAAGGGCAAAAGATTTTTTTCTTAGTCTATTTATCTCTGCGCGTTGAATTTCTGTGCATTCGTGTCGAGTGGACTTCTCGAATCGAAAATAGAAGTGTGAAAAGAAAAGGAAGAAAAAGAAGAATAAAATAGCTATGGAAGGCATTTATCTATATTTTAATATCATTTCCAAATATATAAAGTTACTATTATTACATGAAGACTTTACGAAGACATTTATTTACTTTCCATCGTCAGGTCTGATTAAAAAAATGACATGAACCCGAACAAAAGAATACGTCTACAAGGATCAGGTTTTGAAAGCATAAATCTGAAACACACACACGCACACAAACTTGAAATTATGCTGCAACAAAGTTACAACATAGGCAATGCTACCCGTCTAATATGAAGTAAATACTTATTGATTGGTTCATTTTATATTTGAAAAACACACGAGCAAAATGTTTTAGTACTTTGTGAATATCACCTCTTTTTACCGTATTCCTTGCATATTAATAAAACCGTGATTAGTGTTTCATGAGGCACGCTTAGCTTAATACTTATGGTCGTAGGGAATAGAATCGATGACCCAAGTTCAAATCCTAGACGAGGCAGTTTGCGTTTCACTTCGCGTCAATGCACTAGAGAAAGGCATGAATCTATTTGTTCACCCTCCAGCTATGGGTAAGTAGTAGGGCTGACTGAGTTCTTTAACTTTAATAAGGCAACAAGTTTGAGAGTAGGAAAACACTAAATTCAGTAAGTATAAGTAGCCGATTTCATCTGCACACTTATTTTATTCAATTAGACGATGGATCGAGCCAGGATCGTCAGATCACAGTTGGAAAATAATGTCTTTTCATTTCGACTGGTCTCGGCTAACTGATTAACTTGTTCAACTGTTTTACCGGTGTCGTCAGATCACATGGCTTTGTAATTAAATCATAGCCATCGGTTCAAATGACCCCTCTAGTCATCATACATCAATCAAACTGAGTGACATTCTACTGGTATTTTTTCAGCGTGCTATAACTTAATTTGAAGACTACAATACCCGTTAGTAATAGACTTCAATAATCTATTAAGTGACAATTAAGTGGCAAAAATTGCAAATTTTATTTTAGCCTATTTATAAAACAGAACAGAATATAGAGGTAGGAACAGATTGAAGTAGTTAGAGAGATAGACAAACAGGTAGATATATTGATAGATGTGATCATTGCGAGATGGATAGATTGGTAGCATCAGAGTGATATTGATACATATAAACTTCCTGGCTGATATTTAAAAAAAAATATGCAGGATGTTAAAAAATTCACGATAAACAATCAAATCAAACGAGTGGGTGCCCACCATTTTTATGGAGTATACTTGTTATATCGAAGTCTGACTGTAAAAAAGCAACGAATACACGCAGGAGACAATATCGGAAATCAACGATATTTTATTTATTGAATAATATATATATATATATATATATATATATATATATATATATATATATATATATGAATACATATATATATATATAGTCTTTTCAGACTAGTTCATTTTGTCATTGAGGGGTGTTTTTATCACTCCACAAAATCACCTTTTGAAATTTCACTTCCTCAAAAGTCGTATCTTTTTCTTTTTCGATCAATGACCAAAGTTAAAGATGGTTGTCTTTTATCCTTGCTACAGCGTTTTGGTTCTAGAGTTACTTGAGGTCTTGATATTTGAGACAAATCCTAGATCACCTTTATAGGTTCTTCCATACGATAATTTGGTTCAGATGTATACATCTTTTTAAGTTGGTTATAGTGTCTTTTAACAGTCCATTTGGGATGTTTAATGATATACGCTAGTCTTCCAATTCGTTTTTCAGTAGTGCTCTCATTCTTGTCGACTTTCTCATTTTTATAATCTTTAAAATAGATTTTTCGCCGGGTCTGAAAAATTTTGTTATATCAGCATAATTTTTTAAAAACCTTTGTTTTTGTTAGGTAAATTTACACAATATCGATCTTGTCTTCCTTTCGAACATAAGTTTTGTTGAAATTTCTAAATTTGTCCACTGGTTTGGATTTATCCGATACACTCTAAGAAATTGTTGTAATAATTCGTCTTCAGTTTCATCTCCATCTACTTTTCTTAACTCTTTCTTAAACGTATCTACGAAGTGTTCGGCTCGGCCATTAGATCTTGGATGGAATGGAGCGGTTATTACATGGCTAAGTGAAAATCCTTTGCAGAAATCTGATTCTTTAGGTGAAAAATGAGTTCCATTATCAGATACAATAGTATCAGGGATACCGAAAATTTCGTGCAAAAAGAGCAATAAACTTTTGGTACGAGTATCTCCTACATTTGACAATTTCTTACCACTTCGTGAAAATATCTACCTTATTGGTAATTATTTCACTGTATTCCAAAGTACGTTTTTATATTCATTTCTGTTCTTAACGCAGCAATTACAGTTTCCTCTTATGGGTTTCGAAAATAACCTTGACAATCCGTCTGCTTGTCCAATTTCCTTAGATGGAAGGAATTCTGTTTTAGATGTATAGTTTTAAAGAATGCAGGCGATTCGCAGTATGAGCTGGTATGCCTTTCTTTGACCCAAATATTGAGAGTAGTGGACGGTGGTCCGTTTTTTAGATAAAGCTTTTTCCACTCAAAAATTCATGAAACTTTTTTTTTTACAGCAAATATTATACTTAGGGCTTCTTTTTCTATCTGGCTGTATTTTCTCTGCTGGCAATAATGTTCTTTATGCGTGGGATACTAATTTCAGCTGTCCGTTATCTTCCTTGTGTAATAAAACAGCACCTAAGCACAAGTTACTTGCACCAGTCACAACGTATATCTCCTTATTAGGATCATAATGCACGAGAGATAAGTCAGACATTAAAGCTTTCATAATTTTTTAAATGCGATTTGACATTTTGAAGACTTGCTCCATTTTGTATCTTTCTTAAGTAATTGATTTAGTGGAGCTATTAATGTATGCATTTTAGGAATAAAATTACTGTAATAATTAGCAAGTCCCCCCAAAATCTTGTAATGTTGATACGCTTGCAAGTGTTTATTCTTTATAAATTTGTACATTTTTCTTCCAATGGTATTTGTAGATATGCATCGGATAAATCGAGTTTTGCGAATATTTTTCCTTCATTTAATTTTGCGAATATTTCTTGAGGACTAGGTAATGGATAGTTGTAATTTTTAAAAAATATCGTTTTATCCAGTAAAGTAATCAGCACAAGCTCGAATTTTGTTGCTCTTTATTTTTATGTAAACTGTGCGGTTCGCCCAAGCACTGTTATCGGTTTTACTTAGTACTATAATTTTTTCTAAACGGTCCAATTCTTTTTCAGTTATTTCTCGATCGGCTGAAGGTACTTGTCTTTTTAGTTTAAAGATTGGTTATGGATTATCTTTTAATTCGAAAGTCGTTTTTGTCTTTGTGCACATTCCAAACACTTAAAAAAAAAAAAAAAAAGAACTTCTGGAAAATTTTATTTAAGTTCACTTTTAAATTTTCTGCAATGGCTGAGGTTGCCTTTACGCGATTACAAAACGTATTTATTGACTCCATCCATCCCGTTCCGAATAGGTTTCGAGATCGATCCATGACGAATGTTTTCAGTTTTAATTTTTCGTTCATAAATGATACATAAGCATAGCATTTACCTAAAAATGTTAACTTTTTACCGGTTATTCTGTGGGCAATATTTTTTAAGTAATTTGTATTGGTCTGCCGATTTTATCCACGTTAATCTATTCATTATTGACAAGTCAGACACTGCGTCTAACTGAAATTCAACATTCGTATCGTTTTCTCTTTTTGTAGAGTTAACCGTATTTTTAAATTTCACATTCTTTTTTTCTGGGTTCTTTTCTACAATGTGAGAACTTATGACCCTTATTTCCACAATTATAACACTTTATTTTTTTTTAAATGGTTAATTTTTATAGAAGTGTATTTGTTCGCATCCATAACAAAGATTAATTTTAGAAAACCTTTATTGATCAGTTCTTTTTTTTTTCGACTGTGTACATGTGAAATATCTTTCCTAAATTTTTGCAGTATCATGGAGCAAATTTATTATTCATTGACATTCTTCAAGGATATTTTATAATGTCAGTTTCGAATCTTGATCCAGTTTTGATAGTAGACGTGATTTTATTTCAGCATCTTTTGGTGCTGTTAGTCTTTGTACAAATATGAGACATTTGCACATATCTAGAGTGAGTTCATGAGTTTGAATTTCTTGCACTCGATTCACTACGCTTGCAAATGTGGCGTAATCATCTGTATAATTCTTGGTCAGCTTAAGGTATAGCCAACGTGTGTTGAAATCTGAAATCCTTTCGCCAAAAATTTTTGTTAACAGGAAAATAATTTCCAGAAAAGAAATATCACCGGAATTTTTTGATAGTGTGTAATTAGCATATTTTTCATGCTCCGAATTTACTTAGCTATAGTTGAACTTTTTTCTCGTTTGACCATGTAAAAAAAAGGCTTTGTAAAAACATCCTCATATCTTCGAAAATATGCAGTAAATGTGACCTCTTTTGGCCTGTACTTAAATTTTCCCGTTGAATTAATTATAGAATCTTGAGAAAAAGATAGTTACCGAGATCACTTTCTCTTGAGCATTTTTCAAAGAGTTTTGAAAAACATTTCTCCTGTCGTTTGAGGTCTTTTCGATGCTGCTTTTCGAGTCCTTCCTCAAGTCTTTTCATGTCTTGACTACGCTGTTTTTCAAGTCTTTCTACGTGTTTTTCTCGTTTGTTTAACAATTCTAACATAAAACTTTTCAAGTCCTCCATGTTTTTTCCCTTTGGAGAGAAGAAATAAAAAATGCTGTTGTAGATTTTTTTTGACTTTGTAAATTTTCTTTGTGTCTCCGTTCGTAATTTTGTTAGTACTGCATTGATCAATACAAAATTCCTCGTCGCCAATCTGCTATATCGTAGTCCGACAGTAAAAAGTAATGAATACACAGAGGAAAAATATTGGAAATTAACAATATTTTTATTCATTGAATAAAATATGTACACGATTTATAGTCTTTTTAGACTAGTTCACTGTGTCAGTGAGGGGTGTTTTTTATCACTGCACTACAATATTGCCTCTAGAAGAGGAAATCTTCGCTAAAGCATCAAAAGAGAAAGAGACATAATATATGTATTTACCAACTTCTCCGCACAAAAAAGATATGACACAAAGTCAATTTTTTAAGCAGAGTTTAATAGGTTTGAATTAAGAGCTTTTCATCTCCTTGACCAGTAGCCATACTAAGATCAAAGATCTCAGTCTTTCCCACCATTCAATCATAGCTAGAGAGAGAATAGTTGGATACCTAACTTTCTCGAGAGTATTAACATTATGTGAAGTGCAAACAGCTTCGTCCAGGGTTTGAACTCTGATCACGGTGTCCATTTGCTACGATGATAGCCATCATATGACGAGCGGGAAGTGGGATCATATATATATATTAGCACAAAATTAAGATTTGATAATCATTATTTAATAAGCATTAAGAATATAGCATAAAAACTACGGGAATTGTGAGATCAGTGATGATATAGTTTCAGTGACAGGCACATAAGTTCTATCATAAGATAGCATTAATCAACAAGATGTTCAAATACAGTCCAGTATCAAAATATAAAATAGACAATTTCCATTTGCTTGTTTCTTCAAGACAGGTTGCTGCATTTTCAAGGAGAGTAATCAAATCTTAATTTTCACATATTTTGCTCTTTCTTTAGTTAGATATCAGCGATAAACAACTGGAACTGCAAGCAGAAAATTTGCTGCCAACTTAGGAGATCAACTAACCATTAAACATACAAAACGTGTATCCAGGTATGTCACTTGAAAAAAATTCATGTATATAGATGTTGACGTGTTAAGCACTGATTAAAAAAAGTACATGGCAAGCAACAGTTTGTAATAACGCAAATGTTTCTTATCAGGCCCTGGTCTGTTACTAGTTTTGATCAGGCCTGCGAATTATCGACTTCCTTTCACATACGTTATCAATTTCGGTTTATTTCTGATATTTTTTTGAAAATGCTGGCACAGCAAAATCACCTGATTTCATGACATAATCAATTATGAATTCACATGTACAATCAACAGGAATTTGTACACCTTTTCTTCTTATTTTTATTGGATTTTATTTCAAATTGATTATTATATCTTCATGAAATCTAAATAAAAATATTGCTTATGTTTCGCCATAAAGTTGCTAAATCTATCTCAGACGAGTATCTTACATTTTGATTACTCAACAAAATTGATTAAATCGTCGTCGAGTTCCCAAAATATGCAATTATCAACAAAAATACGGAAAAGTCTCACATGAAACAATCAAGAACACAGCTTGTATGATATTTACTGTGTCTTATATCAAAGTTTAAACAGCTAGACCGTGTTGTTGAACCGAATTGAATAGAATCTGCAAATTGTTCGTATGATGTAAACTATGCAATGCACACAGTTATCAATCAAGTCCCTCTTCTATAATCTATCAACATTATATTTGCGCTATTTATTATCTATAAGAAGTATTAAACTAATAAATATTGGGAAATGTTGTTAAGAAGATCAGGGTTGCTTACTATGGCGCCAATGAAGTGACAACCTAATTGTCATTTGAAATCATGATTTCAAGTATGTGTAATTCTTTGAAGGTAAAACCTTCCATTCATTATCACTGAAATTATAACAGATACTAAGAGGGCAACGACACTGTTAGAGAGAGTAGCCTTTTAGCAACAAAATGGCCTATTTTATTATGTTATAATAAACACCAAATTTTTGGGGGTGGGGTGGGGGTGTTCCCTGGAAGGATATACAGTCAGCGTATCTAAGTCCTGCCGACAGCGTGCACTTTACATGAAGTTAATCAGTAATCTATTGGGTTAAAATCAGTAAAAAACGAAAAACAAAACAAAAACAAACAAACGAACGAGAAAAAGACCCGTCGATCAGTAATTAGGAATGTGAACTTACAGTCAGTAATGAATAAAATAAATAAGCTGATCAGTAAAACTACCCGACTTGATTATTAACTGTGGATAGTAATTACAAAACTGTGTGCGGTAATTTTGTGTTTTGTTAATTGACTTGGCGTATCCTTTTATAACCTGACAAACGACATTAAGCAAATTCATAACGTCGCAATTAATAAAATCGTACGTGGATCGGTAATTAGTAAGATAATCTATTAGGCGGTACTTAATCGAGGTAACTGTCGGCAGCATATGTCAGGCGATAATCAGTAAAAAGATCTGTTTGATGGTAATCAGTTATTTAGTATGACAACTGGTTTGGAAGAAAAACTCTAAATTCAGGCTCGTCGTAAGCCGCTGGAAAATTGATCTTTGGTTAATAGATACTTTTTTTATTCCATCTTCATGCTATTTACCTTAACGGTCAGTTTTCTACTGAGAAAATAGTGATGAAAATGAAGATAATAGTAAAAATCAACAATGAAAAATACTTCAACTCAGTATTGAACCAACTTAAGATAACTTTTTATTCTTTAATTACGGATTGCAGTCTCATTGCAAAAATTGAACATTTGCAATGAGACTGCAATCTGCAATTAAAGAATAAAAAGTTATCTTAAGTTAGTTCAATACAGAGTTAAAGTATTTTTCATTGTTGATTAGAAACATGTTGTTGCACTGAATTGTGAGGAACTATTAAATTGTTTTGGCGATTTTCATCACGGATTACAAGCTCATATTGACCCACGTTATACACCACTCACTGGCATGAAGATCAGTGTGGCTCTTAATATCATTCAAATCTATATAATATCGTAGCCAGTGCAACCGGTCTCAGAGGTAAGGAACGTTTTCATATTCAGAAGCTATATTGAAGTTTCTTTTTTTTTTATTAATGAGGCAGTATTAATTAAGTTTTTTGTATGTTTACAACTTAATCATAGTTAATATCTTAGTGCAAGTTTAAGACATTTCGAGTCGCGTAAAGGTTAGGGAACTGATTGATCTTAGTGACTTAGATTCCCATTGGGTGCTGCATAATTCTAGCTTTGTGCAAAACGTTGTAAATAATCGTCATCATCATCATCATGTCGTGCCGCTCGCACAGATATCCCTGACCCTCTCTTGCCACTTCTCCCTATCGTTCATTGCCTCCGGCAGGTCTTCAAGGCCACACCCTGTATCCTCACATAGCTGCTGGATGTATGTTCGAGCTGGTCGTCCTGCTTTTGCCCGGCCATATGTGGGGGCCCATAGGAGTACATCATTTATGAGCTCGTCCCTGGTTCTCCAGCAGTGACCTGCATGTCTGGTTCGTCTAACCTGGGTAGTTTTCGTGATGGGAGGCAGGTGGCCGTATAGTTGGTGCCTTGTGGGGTGTTGCCGCTAGGACTTGTTCAATATTGCTCGCAGCATTCTTGTGTAATTGCCGTCCAGCTTCTTCTCCAGCCGTTTAGTTAGCGTCCAAGTAGTGCATCCATACAGAAGTATCGATATGACCGCTGCCTGGAAGAAACTGCGTTTCATTTTATCGGTCAGGTTTGATTTCCATATGATCGATAGCCTATCGATAGCTGTTCATGTCTTCGTTAGCCGCGTGCCGATGTCCTTTTCTGTTGATGATAGGCTACTTCCTAGGTAGATGAATTTGTCTTCTAGTTTAAGAGGGGTTCCGTCTAGTGTGGTGATGTCGCCTGTTTCATTATAGCACATATATTCCGTTTTGTGTGCATTGACATGGAGGCCAATGCTTGTGGCGGCTCGTTCCAAACTATGCAGTAGTGTTTCGGCTTGGTTGGGTGTATTTGCCAGTATTGCTATGTCATCGGCGTAGTCGGCGTCGGTAATTGTTTTTGCAGGGTGCCTTCTGCTTATTTTCTTTGTCAGCTCGAAGCCATTTTCTCTTATTTTATCAATCGATGTTCTAAGCACCTAATCTAGACAGATGATAAAGAGGTATGGGGCTAGCATGTCTCCTTGTAGTACTCCTGCTACAATGTCGAAGTATTCTGTGTCTCCATCCGGTGAACGTACTTTCACTTTAGTGTTTCTATAGAGAATCGTTATTGCTGCCACGGTTTCTTTAGGTGGGCCGTATGCTAGTAGGATTTGTTCCATCTTTCCTCTGTGAATGGAATCGAAGGCCTTGGTAAAGTCGACAAATAGTAATGTCGCTTGTAGGTTTTTTGCCCGTACGCCCTCTAGGATTCTACGGATGGTTAATATTTGTGAGGTCGTGGATCTATTTCTTCGGAAGCCATTTTGGTTTTTCCTAAGGATGTTGTCTATTTTGGGTTCTATCCGGTTTCGTAGTAGGGCATTGTAAATTTTGGCTGCTATGGATGTAAGAGTTATGCCTCGGTAGTTCTTGGCTAATCCGAGGTCACCCTTTTTAGGGAAGGGGAGGATGCATCCCTTCATCCATCTGTCTATCGTATTTTGATTATAGACTGCGTTGCAGTGTCGGAGCAGTATGTCGTCGAATTGTCTGGTCTTCCATACTTCTGGGGGAATCTCGTCCAGCCCTGCAGTTTTCCTATTTTTAATTTTTCTAAGAACCGAGTCGAGTTCTTCTTGAGTGAAAGGTCCTAGTTTAATGTCCAATTGCTTATTAATTATTCTGGTGGTTGGTTCGTGCGTTACTTACGTGGTTAAATTCTTAAACATTACTTTTAAGAATTAAAAAAAAAGAGCTGTTTTAGGGTTAGGGAAACCCAGTATAATAAGAGCAATTAATCTGATACGATGAATTTACCTACGATAAATTACCATACGATTGACCAAGAATCATTAATGTATACTATATGAAACATACGAAAAACTTTACTATCGAATTTCTTATATTATTTTAACGAGAATAAATTGTGATAATGATTTATTAGACAATGCTAGACGTATGGGGCCTTATGCTTAACTGAATTGTTTGAAATAGAACTGTTTTTGTACGCTAAACCAAAATGTTTGAAATAAAACTATTTGACATTGACACTGTACTTACGCTAAACTTAATTGTTTGAAATAGAACTGTTTTATGTCTAAACATGGATTTGGCATTAAAAAACCTACAATAGTTGATATGCCATAAGACAAAACAAATAAACGTATGGGGCATCCAGTGGGAGTCGAACTCACTAGCTGTTATCCACTACCTTTGCTTGTTAACCATAATAACATATGTAGCATCTTTGGAATATGTTATTAAGTTCTAAAGCGGAGATGCTCAATTTTGAATGTTCTTTTTGTAAAGGCCATGCAAGTTCACTCTGGATGATTCATAAGATTTCTTGTTTTCTGCTCCTGGTCTCAACTATAACTGCCATCTTCAAAATCGAAGGAAGTACATGACAGGTACATGACAGTGTTCCACTTCACCTCCAGTTTGCAACCTCAAGTGACATCACAATTATTCAACACAGACATCAAAACTTGCTCTCAGACAAAAAAGAAAACCGCTAATTATTTTAATTACGAACCAAACCATTTATCATGTTTTATTAGAATTTAAACGAGACACATAAATGGAATAATGGGTGGTTTTTCTTTCACTATTAAAACAATCATTGTAATTAGCAAAATCATCCATCGAGCAAAAATTTGAAAGGCAATCTATCAAAGGATAATTAAGAAACGAATTTGACGAGGGTTAATAACCAAAACTTTCAGGAATTTAAGTAATAAAATATTTAATATTTTAAGGGACTTAAGACGATGTCATTGTTTTCACATCGTCAATAAGATAATAATAATAATAATAATAATAATAATAGAAATAACAATAATAATAATAATAATAAACTCCTCTGGGATTTTGAGATACAAACGGCTCTCATAATCTCGACCAGACGACCAGACCTCATAATAAACAACAAAAAAGTGAGAACTAGCAGTCTTGTAGACTTTGCTGTCCCGGCGGACCACATAGTAAAATTGAAAGAATGCAAAAAGAGGGATAAATACCTCGACCTTGCTAGGGATTTGAAAAAAACCGTGGAACATAAAAGTGACGATTATACCAATTGTAATCGGTTCTCTTAGTACAAAGACTGGAGGACTTGGAAATAAAGGGACCGGTGGAGATAGTCCAAACTTGTTGAGATCGGACAGAATTCTGAGAAGAGTCCCGGAGACTTCTGGAGACTTGATGTCACTTAAACTCCAGTGAAAGTTCATCAACTAACGCTGGTGGGAAAACCTCGAAAAGGAATAATAATAATAATAATAATAATAATAATAATCATGTGGCACCGTCAGCACGGATATCCCTGACCTTCTCTCGCCACCCCTCCCTATCGTCCATCCCTTCCGGCAGGTCCTCAGGGCTACATCCCGTATCTACACAGAGCTGCTGTATGTAGGTTTGAGCTGGTCGTCCTGTCTTTGCCCGGTCATGTGAAGGGGTCCACAAGAGTACATCATTTTTTAGCTCGTCCCCACTTCTCTAGCAGTGTCCTGCATGTCTGGTTCGTTTAATTTTGACTGTTTTCGTGATGGGTGGTAGGTGGCCGTACAGCTGTTGCTTTGTGGGGTGTTGCCTCAAGGACTTGTTCAATATTGCTCGCAGCATTCTGGTGTAGTTGCCGTCAAGCTTTTTCTCAATCCGTTTAGTTTGCATCCTTGAAATTTTTAATTCTTTGCGCATATCGTCCATATAGGGGTTTTTGTTCACAGATTTTTTAAATTGATTTAGTCCTTGTGCTTTTGTTTCTTTCTTCATGTTTTTGTTGCTGCTATTGATTTATCTTTTATGTCTATTTCATTCGGTGTGAGATCGAGTTGTTTAGCAAATTTATTGCTTTCTTTACTTATTGAATATTTTTTGCTTTTCGTGTGAGTTTACTAATTGTAGTATCCAATCTGTTGTATTGTTTAAGTATTTCTTTAGTCCTATAGTGGTTGTTTTCTAGATCAATTCGTGGTAGATCAAGTTTATTCTACCATTTTCTCTCTTGATATTGAGATCCTCTATATCCGCTTTTGGATGATGCATTCTGCAGTACTGCCAGTCTGAAGTTATGCAAATCATATAAACCTCAATAACCCAAAGATTTGAGAAGTAATATTTGTTCAATTCAAACTTGTAAAACTATTAAGATAGTAAAATATATCTCCAAATTTTCTGCCATTTTTAAAGGTTAGTTTTTGAGGTATTTCGAATTTACGAAAATGGATTGACTGAAGGTAATATGCAGATTAAATTGATATCAGCTTAGGACTTCTGAAATCTAATAAAAACATTTTTTTCCTTTTTTTTCCATAAGATATGCGGAAACGTGGATAAAGGGAAGGATCTATCAACTGTTGAGAAACAAAATAACAAAGTGATTGAGCGAGGGAATGTCCACTTTATAGATATCAAAGGAATTTTGCAGTTTTCGAACGATTAAAAAAGGCAGTTGAAAATATAAGTTGAGAATTCAAAGCAAAGGAGAAGGCTTTAAGATCTTGCTTCCTCGAGAGGAATGTAAACTAAAGCGAGTTATTGCGAAACGATTTCTTTTGGCCAGTGCGTAGATCTTTGAAATTGAGGCAGTAAAGGACAAAAGGTGAAAAATATTTTGCAAATTGGGATCTGTAAAATAATCTCCTTGGCAACCTCTTTTCTCAAAAGCAAATATTTTAAAGCCTTAAAAACTGGGCAAAAATACATGAAAATTGACTTCTAAAGTAATTTTCACGGACGAATCTCGAGTAATAGATAGACTTGATAGATAAGCCAACGGATGGATTTTATCCAATCCAGACATTCCTGTATTTAAAAGAAGGCAGCGAAGAGGCGTCAGTGTGATGATATGGAATGGAATTGTCGACTAACCTAATACTGGACCATTTAAAATTGATGAAGTAGATAAGCTTATTTGTGCCATTGCAATTTCATGGGTTGTTTAAAGCCAAATTCATCCATGTGGAAGACCAGCAATTGTACTGTTTAATCCATAGCTGGGGTGGATAAGGGGGTTCATAACTTTCCCAAAGGTGTTAGACAGAAAGTGAACGTAATATGGCAATTGAATTTCGAAATAGCTTACTACAATGTCTCAGTTTCAACATGTTAACCAAAACACCACGAGGACTTCTATATTGTATAACATATCTGATTACAGCAGAGATAATAAACATGTGTGTAGATTTGTCTCTGAAATTAAGACAACAATTCTTTGGTCAGGAAACAACGGTCATTTCAGTTTAAGCGTCAAGCTTCTATCGCCTGAATGTTCTGTGGTTGAGTTTGTACTGTTTTTCGGGGTAGGGGGTGTCAGAAGTTCGATCCTTTGGTCGGACAATGAAATCTTCATACTCTGTTTCAGCGAAATAAGCAAAAAGTGGCCTCATGTGTGCACATTAGATTAGATTAATTAAAGAAAGTGATCGTTTTGAAATTCTGAGAATATAACCCACTCACGAGAAAACTATTACTGTAACATCTATAGTGAGTATGATATTTTTGTTAGGGTACATACATACATACATACATACATGCATACATACATACCCGTTTAAAAGGGAAAGAAAATGAAAAAAAATACTTAGTAACATTACAGAGTAAAGGTAAAATTTTGTTTTGGTAACACGAGGCAATACTAATCGAAGCGAGAGAGAGAGAGAGAGAGAGAGAGAGAGAGAGAGAGAGAGAGAGAGAGAGTAGGTAGAATACACTGTTTAATATCTCATATTTTCACATACTTTCTACTTGTTTCTACTCTCATTGCGACTTTGTATTATCCAGTCATCTTTCTGCATTATTTCATGCACCCATTTTTAGTTTCCTTTTTTTTCTAACTTTTCAAATTCTTTCTCTTTCTTTTTCTTTTAATTTTCCTTCTCTTTTTCGATTTTTTACTTTCTCTTTATTCGAGTGATTTCAGCCGACTTATGATATTGCGATCTAAACTCTCTAACATGACTGAACCCATAACATAAAAAACTAATCGTTAATTAAAAGAGCCGATCCATAAGTATTCCCTAAAATTATGATGGGAAATATGCTAACAAATAAATAAAAAGAGAAAAATAGAACTGTGCGCGCCTACCATAGGGCAATGGATACAACTCTCGTCTCATAAATCAATTAGCTATTTTAGAGAGTTCAATCTTAATTCGTTTAATAGAATGACCTGGTGCCTGACAAAATTGAGCTAATCATTGATACAATTTTCTTGGTGGTTTAGATAAGTGCGTGTTGTGTTATGGTGCTATACTATGGACTTAGCGAGCCAAGTTCAAGTTCAGGATGAGGCTGAACTTCATTTGGGAAAGGCATGAATCCATCTATCATTTCAGTGATTGGGAAATAGTAGAGCAGACTGGGTAGGGCAACCGATGTAGGAGAAAGAAAAATCTCTAAATTCAAAAGAGGCTTGCTGTTTGAAAAATCTGGAGTATGCTGTTAAAGTAAGTGTGGTATTTCCATTTGTAACACAATCCCTCTCAAACAGTTGGCCTTTGTCCAGATTAAATCAATTTTAGTAAATATCCAGACCATCTAGGTATATTTACCCAACCACACCGCCGTTGGCATGATTTGAAATAGATTAATTTTAAAGTGGAGTACAGCTGGTGTGAATTGAAAGTATTCCTTCACCTATAGTGTTTGTTTAACCAAGGCCACAGAAGACAATCTGCCCTACTATTTACACATAGCTGGGTAACTAATGCTTTTTCTAAAAAGCATTATTGCGTAGAGAAATGCATCATCTTCGTGCAGAATTTGAATTGAGATCGTTTATTCCATTTACTATGTTGATAACCGTTACGCTTGTGGTAGATGGATGAGTATTTTGGTTATTACAGTAGATGTGCGTCCGTACTTTACGGGTATTGCTCCCAATATTATTTCCTCCACAAATACAACACAAAAAAGAAATGGGATAGAACACAACGAACATCAAACAACAAACAATTTAATATGCATATAACAAAATATGAAAACAAATAAAATACATGATGTGCAAATGGCCTTTTGGAAAATAAAGTTTGGCAAGAAGAAAATAAATTTGTTTAAAGGTGTGTGCATGTTCATGTTAAAGGAGTCCGTCAATAAGTCGTCCTTACTTACATTAAGTTCATATAAGGTTTTATGATCGTGGCGACAGCGTGTCGCGTTGATGAAAGAAAGTTTGTCGGGTTTTTCTTTTGAACGTGATTCGCGGCCATCTGTAGCTAGGTCATGAACTTTAGTTGAGGAAGGAAAGGAATTTGCCGGACACAGTATAGGCTACTGCTTTACTGGCTTAGTGGCTTGTAATTTAGTCTTAGTGTAAGTTTGTGTGTTATTTATACCGTAATAGTGGATCAAAGAATCGTCCTAAAATTTTGGCGCGTAGACATTTATTGACCAATCAGATTTGTATTTTACTATTTTATTTTAGAGCCTAAATATTTTCTGTTAGTTGACTTCCGATCCTATTTTTCTAGAATGTTCTATTCTATGTTTTTAGCTGATTGGTTGAAAAATATAAAAATGTAACTTAAATGCTAATGCAGTTTTGATCCTAAATTTCTAGAATGTTCTTAAGTATGTTTTTATTGCTTAATTTAAGACTAGAAAAAATATGTATCCCATACGCTAAACGCATATCCATCCAGACCATCTATAATTGAATGATCAGGATCTCTAACTTAGAAAATAAAACAAATTCTGAACCAGTTTTTTATTTAATATTTTGGAGTTTGCATTCAGGTTCATTCCCATCATAAGATTTCAAGGAAGATAACTATGAATTATTAATTATAGCACACTTCTCCTTATTTATTCATTTGAAATCATTTTTTAATGTAGAGCCTTCAACTCACTAAATTGACATTGAGTTTAAAAGCCACTGAAGGCGGTTTTTAATTAAGTTTATTTACTACAAACTCAGGCAAGAAATTTGAATATATTTTGCTACGTGATATTTTAACAAGTTTTGCTTGGTACAAAACCGTACCAGTCGGGTACCTGGTGAGGATTCATCTTATCATAATCACGAATATATAACCATGAAATGAGTATTTTAACTATCAGAATATACTTGGGGTCCACTAAAGATGATAAATTTAGATAATTGATATCAAACGTTTTCTTGCTGGAAGACAAAAATATTCTGAGATTTAGGCTCATAATATTTGCATTTTAATGAAATAAACAACTACAAAATTAGATTTTCCTTTCCAAGACGCCAACATTTTTAAAATCTTGCCCTTAACATTATCGATTTTTAACAGATGTAAAATTAATTTTAAACTTGAAAAAAATAAATTTGCAGTTAGATAAAACTGCTTGCCTCAGCTATAGGATTTAGCCTAAGAATAACTGTAACTTTAAGTTAGGGTTATGCGGTAAGAGTATTAGTTCACTGCCAAAGAGGTCTGATTTTGAATGGAAATTTATAAAGTAAAAATGCAGAGAGTTTAACAGTAAATAACAAGGAAAATATTTTGCTACGTGGAGGTGCCCGTGGTGTAATGGTTATCGTCGCAGGAATTGGACACGGCGACACGAGTTCAAATCCTGGACGAGACTCATTGCATTTCACATAGCACTAATACCCTTGGGAAAGGTATGAATCCAATTATTCTCCCTCCAGCTATTAAACTCCGCTTAAAAAATTGACCTTGTGTCATATCCTGCCCTAGCGGAGGGGTTGGGTAAATATGATAACAAGGAAAATAAAATCAGTGAATCAAGTTAGTGTTTACTTCATCACTGGGAAAAAACATGAACCAATCTCTTTCCTCCTCATAACGTATTGGTTTGTCGTGGTGCTGTATCGACTATTTTGCTTCTTGATGTACTTCAGGCTAATGGAGGTTACATTATCTCCTCTTCAAGTACAATGGGATAGGTTGTAGTGGATTAAATGGTACCAATATCAAGAACTTGATATAACATATACTTCATTTTAGAGATCTTAACTATGTCGCAAATTTATCCACTTTTCCAATTGTTTGGTTATAAACTCGAAAGAATTTGTTTCGACAAACAAAACAACCTGCAAGAGAGTTTGAACAAAACAAGAAAACAGTTTCACAAATTAGGGTTTCTACAAGCAAACCAACCCACTAGAAAGTTTGAGCAATACAAGAAAACAGTTAATCAAATATAAATTTCTACAAAACAAAGCCACCCACAAGAGAGTTTGAACAGTGGAGAAAAAAAAAAAAAAAGAAAAAAAAAAAAAGAAAAAAAAAAGAAAAGAAAAACATTCAGAAGTTTGAATAATGCAAAGTAAGGGATAAGATTCAACTTTAAAAGGCTTCAAGTCTTGGTCAAGTTTCTCTCGCCAGATACTTTAATGTCCTTTTCTTACCGAGTATTAAGGTTTCAAGTCTTGTCATGTTTCTCTTGGCAGAAACTACAGTTTTCTTTTCTTAAGAGTAAACAGCAAAGTTGGTGACAATGACTTTTTTCAGACCGTCTTCTGTCACTTCTTAAGATCATTCTGTTTCCGTTCTGGAATCGTGGCTGGAAAACAGTTATAAAGAGCTGCGTGTTTGATATATCTTTTCCTGATATTTCCCCCAGACTATGCTTTAGCACATAATATCTTCCAGGAATATTCGTATATGTTGGGATTAGAGCGAATAAGCGAATTGAACTTTTTGAAGTTGAACCACAAAGTCCAAAAGTGAATATACACTTTAGCTATTTACCGGAGTCAAGGTCAACAGACGTTGTTGTAGGCACGTCTCCATCGCCTTTGCGTGTTGAGAATAAAAAAAGGAAGCAGAAGGTGTCAGTAGCTTGTAGTCAACCCTCGTATATGGCAAGCCACCGGAACTTTTTCCTTCTACGTATTTTCGTATAAAGTTACGAAACAAGGGATCTATGCCAGTGGTTGAAAAAGCTAAAAGAAAAGGATACAATCAAAACTTTTTATAAAAATAAAAAAGGGACTCTCAATGTGCCATCTTGAAAAGCAATAAATTTCCAATAAGTATTTATCTTCTTTATGTTGCCTGGGAGACTTCAATTCTTTCACCCTCCACTTTGGCATGCCATTAGTTTCTATTTACTAAAGCTATACATTGAAATAAAGCAAATAACAAACCATTACATTATTCCCCCAAATCATTGGTTGCACAGATATCTCCACCAAATGTTGATGAGGCTGCATTTAGGCCCAATGTGTTTCATATATGGCTCGATTCCATAAACAGTCTACATTTCATATCTGCATTTTAAAGTGTGAAGTAAAAACAAACGAGGTCAATTTGAATTTGAATTATATACTCCCGCTCAAAAGTTAAGTACCATCGTTTTTTTCACTTACATTCAAAATTAACTTGTCTCACAAAATACCGTTGTAGATTTCTGGTTAGACCAAATGCTAAAGCTTTATATAATAGGTGCTTGTGTTTACAGGTAAATTAAAAAAATAGCATGCGATACAAAAAATGCGTATTTTAAAAATAACTCTGCCAGGAAAGTAATGTATGTCACCGTTTTAACTTTGCTTTGACATACTAATCGGTAGACTGCACATCGTCACAATGATTGGTTTGGTGATTGGTGGCGTCTTACGGCATATCAACCTTCGTCGGTTATTTAATACGAAATCTTGTTTATATTATAGCGGTTCGAGGCAATTAGTTAATTTTCTAACACTATATTTTTTTTGGCAAACACAAATGAATTACGAAACTTTTCTTTAACAACGCAACAAAGAAAGTTTTTATTTTCAGCATGGAATATGGTTTGCTTTTGGTGCTGCAAGACTCGTGGAGTTTAGGCTTGTTAGTGTTGGAGACGGCAGCGTGTTGTTGGACGTGTGAGGGATTATGTTTATAGTCACCGTGTAGTTTTGTATCAGGTATTTGGGGGAGAGTATGCGTTATCTCCATTAATGTGGACAGAGGTGAAATGGGAGCTAGTATGTCGAGAGCGGAGTTACGCTCGGATCGACAAAGCCAACTTTTGGGGTGACGTGATGTGGTGCCTGTGGAAGGCATGCTGAATGCATTCAATTCATATTCAACTGGGATTCCTTGTAAGAAATCCATAAATTAGATGGTTCCCTCGTTGAGTGTCCATGTTGCTGCTTCTAGTGTTGTTATGTTAAAAAGCATCGCTAAGTAGGGAAGGTCAGAGGAACGTCTGTTCTGGTCGCCGTCTCACGCCAAAGAGTGTGGGTTTGGCCGATCACCCGTTTTGCTAGCCGGAAATGAAGGTCCGGGCTGAATAGGATAAGTCATCCTGATTGGGTGAAATTAAGTGTTGAAATAAATTTGCGCGCCAAACCAAAATACGAGATTTTCCTCTTCTCTACAATATGTATGCATTAAATATATATGATTTGTAAAGGAATAATGTATTGGTAACACTTTTTTACGAGCCAGAGCTCATTTGGTTGCACACAGTTACATGGTTTCATGAATTGCTATTTAATACTAGACATTATATTCGACCATATTTATTCATTTGCACACATTTAAATGGTTCCAAGTATTACTATGGAATATTAATATATTAGTAATTCGATTTAGCATTAATCATTTGTTTGCGCATAGTTAAATAGTTTCAGTTGAAGTAAATGATTTAACAGTTCTATTTGACTCATAGATGGGACCCTAACAGGTACTACCACTCCGAATCAGAGTTGACATGGAAGTAATGGCAATGAAGCGGTATTCTGCATTACTCCAAACTCCAGGACTGGACCCTTATCATCGAATGGTTTAGTGTCATATCCAGGACATTTGTTGTCGTTGGACCTTACTCCTCTGCGTATTTTACAACTCCAGCTGATTGGGCTGTCACAATGCTAAAAATCCCAAAACACAAATAAGATACATAAAAATAAATACAAATAACACACACACATACATACACACACACACGTTCTTGATCTTGTACATGAGGTAGATGTCAATATAGAGGAATTCCCTTGGAGTAGTGGTTAACGTGCGTCACTGTGACGTCGTAGTTAGCGAGTTCGTACTCCACTCACGTTACTACGTTTATTTTCGGACTAATACCGTTGGAAAAGGTTTGAACCTACTAATCCCTCTACTAGCTATAAATTAAATAGTACTACAGTTCTTCTTCAAGGATCCCTTTAACATTAATCAATCCACGAATGTTAATATGCCATTTAACCAAGAAACCGAAACACTTTTTTATTGTCATTATTCAGACGAATGATAATTTTCAAACGCTTTCTTATGCTTTTTTTATTATTTATATCTGGAGAATATTGCGCCATTTTTCTTGCTATATATGAGCAAGTTCTGCCAGTGTTTAAACCAGATGGCAAATAACTATAGGATTTATTATCAACTGTCTTCCTTTTGTATCTACAGTAAAACCAATTACAATGCATCCCAAAAATCAGTTAATGTCATTTGTCACTAAATCTTTACCCTAGCATTTGGCTATGTTTGAGTTTAGATTATAAAACCCTGTTTTTCGAATCTGAGTCACATTTCGAAATGCTTTCTTAAGATAGTTTCTTTACCTTAAATTTACCTTACGTTGGTATACCGTGCATCAGTAACTTTCACGATGCATATGCAAAGCATTGTAGTGCATTCCTTATTGAGACATTTCATCGAATTACTTTTTTTCCATAAAAAGTCATTTGATAACAAACTGGGAGGGGGTACTTCAATCTTAAGCGAGTGTATATTTTCTCTGATGTTAACCCTTAGGTCTGCTAATAGTAATTATTCGATTCTCCATGTTGGATTCATAATTCCTGTGTTTGTCTTCCTTTTATCTTGTAGTGTGTTGTTAAGAGCAGATTGGAACGACCCTTTCTCTGCTGTGTGTATTTTACAAAACTAATTTTAGCTGACTGAAATGTCTTTGATGGCCCCAATTTTCTCTTTTATTAAATTTCTAGCACTTAGCTTTGCCTCTACTATTACCCTATACGAAAATTATGTTCTTTTTAATACACACCATTACTTCAAAACTTACTTCATGTACAAATATAAAGACTGATTCCATTGTATTATTAATAGTTTTATTTGATATACCAGGTTGTATAAAAAGTGTTGATTTTTTTTGTCTTATTTCCAACCTTCCTTGGGTAAAATATCAACTCAAAACAAAAGATACTTTTCTTCCAAAAGAGAATGGAAACTAATGCTCAGTAAAATAAACCAGAGAGAGAGAGAGAGAGAGAGAGAGAGAGAGAGAGAGAGAGAGAGAGAGAGAGAGAGAGAGAGGACCTACATTAGGCAAAAAATCGACATTAATATCCAAATAAAAAGTTTGATTTATACAATATTGATGTGCACTCAGTGAAATAAAATACGTTTTTGCGTAAATTTCAGAAATAAGAATTTGAAGTTATTGCACACGGATATACTCAGACTGGTGTCATAATCTTTCTTGTTATTACGATTACAATGTTTCGGTCGATTTACCTTTTGACGTCCACCTAGAAAAAGCGACATTATGTTAAAGGCTTAACAATGCCATCACCTAATTACACTATGAATAGTGCAGAAGGCATATATAGATCGCGTGACTGTGAATAACTACGTCGATCATATAATACACTCCCCTCCCCTGATTTCATAATGTACAATGCGATTCGCCATAGTGAATATATATGTCAGTCACGTGATGCTGTTTCGCAATGTATTATAACAAAAATATGTTTCAAATTTGAATTTGACTCATTTAAAACTAATTAAAGTTAGGAATCTAAGCTAATTCTTGAAAGGAGAACTATTCTTATCTTTGCATAATTATTTATTCTATATATGATTGCTTATTAAGCTTTCTTGACAATCTGGTTTGGTTTCTTTGTTTAGTATTAACCTTTGTGGGTTATTTAATACCAAAGTCATCCCCGTAGAAGGACAGCAGTCGTACTATTTAACGTATTGTTGGGAGAGATAAGGGGGTTGATACCTTTCCTAAGAGCATTAGTTCGAAAGTGAATGTAATAGTGCGATTGGATGTCGAACTCGCTAACTACTATGTCCCAGTACATTAGCCTTTACCCCATGGAAACTCCCCTTCATACAAATCAAGTCATCTAAGAAGAGGAGGAAAAGGATGAGAAGGAAAATGAGGAGGAGGAGAAGGAAAACGAGGAGGAGGAGGAGGAGGCAAGGAGGAAGAACTCATAAAATAGGTTGACTAAGAAGAGAAGCCTTTTGGTTTGAATTCAGAATTTTCATTCTACCAAGGTTAAAGAGCACAGTTTACCCCACTATCTAATCATAGCCGGAGGTGAATAGTTGAATTCCTACCAAGCGTATGATCACTAATAGGAATGCAAGTAGCCTCGCTTAAGATTTGAAATTAAGCCACCGTGTCTGTTTCCAACGAGGATAGGTTACACCACGAACGCCTCCTTGTGGAGCATAGGATTGAAGCCACCTCCAGTCAGTGATGATATTGCAATTTCAGTAGAAAGTTGGTTTTATTTGGTGTAGTTGCTAACCCTACGCCTCTGATTTTTAATTTAGAATTTTTCATTCTCCTAGACCAACTTACCAAACCTAGAATGCAAGAGAGTTCGCCCTGTTTTACAATAGCTGCGGGTAGATTTGACGCAAGGTCATTTAATTGTGAGGAACCACGCACGAATCGAGACATGCATGGGGTCACAAAAATCCTTGATCCTCTCGGTATTCACCTTTACGGACACCTCAGGTTCAAAGCGAAGAGCTCTGCCCTGTTTAAGAGGTATTGTCAGGGGGAAGGCCCCTTAGGACCAGAAGATCAACTTAATATCACCTATCCGGCACGAACACCGGATGAACTCACCCAAGGGCCCGTAAATATGGAGAGTTGGCGAAGAGATAGAACTAGGATTTTTCCAGGGACAACATAAAAAAACACAAAAATAATGACAAAAGGAAAGCGCAAGCGGCTTGATTAAGAACTTGAATTCGGTTTAACGAGTTCGTTTCCTACAACGAAGACCAGTATGTCACAAATACCTTGTATAAAAAGTGTTGTATAAATAATGAATTTTTCTCCACTCTTTTTTAATGATATGTTTATGCCGTTGCCGCTGATGAAGAGAATATCTGCAATCTGGGAAGGTCTGTTTGCTTCTTCTAATGCGCTGTCTTCATCCATATGGTCGAAAAATTGGAGACTAACGATGTAAATTTGAAAAGCTTTTATAAGTGGTATTTTCTTATTTCTCAAGTGTTTGGAGACGACAAGATTTTAGTCAAAATCATACGACAATAATTCTGCCGGAGATTCGTCTTCTCTCTCCCTTTTTTCATACAAACCTCCTAGAAAGAGATTATGCAATGATGAAATTCTATTCGACACGCTCTGACATCCCGACTCTCTCTCTCTCTCTCTCTCTATATATATATATATATATATATATATATATATTGTATCTATATGTATATATGTATCTGAGAAAAACTATATAAATCAGATTGTATGAAAATGCGTAGAGATGAACAAAGACAAGATTTTCGAGGGATGAATTTATTTGTAGAAATATTTGCTAACATGAAAACTTTATATATATATATATATATATATATATATATATATATATATATATATATATATATATATATATATATGTGTGTGTGTGTGTGTATGTGTAAAAATTTTGAAGCGATAATAACATCACAAAATTTTAAACAGAACACTAGTAACAAATAGAATTTTTAAAACTTTCTCATTGTTTTCGTTTCATTTAATAACTTACATGTCCTGAATAAGATCTAAAAATCGAAATGTTCAACGTCAGCAAATATTTCTACAAACAAAATCATTCTTCGATGACATTGTCTTTCATATATTTCCCTCCCACCTCTCTCTCTCCCAGTATATATATATATAGTTTAACCCTTATGTCACCCATCATAATCTTGAAACAAGAAATATGGGGCACCCAGAGGGAATTAAACTCACTAATAACAATTAAGTAGCCTCGTTCTCTAATCTCCAATCAACGTAAATTTTATGAAATTGATTAAACTGGTATATGTCATTTTCCATCCAAGATACTATCGGGTTTCCTGGCATCTTGATACTTCTGACTTCTAAGTTATATACCAGAGCAACCACCACTCATCTTTAATGAGGGGGTGTCCTCGTGGGGTAATGGTTAAAGCGATGGAATGCGGAATCGTAGTAAGCGAGATCGTACTCCAGTGGCGCTATTATGTTCACTTTCGGGCTAATACCCTTGGGAAAGGTATGAACCCCCTTATCCTCCCAGCTATGGGTTAAATAGTACCCCTACTGTTCTTCTTAGAGAATTGCTTTGGCATTAAACAAAGGTTGATATGCCATTAAACAAAGAAACCTAACCAACTAATCATCTTTAACGAAAAAGAACAAATCAATTCCATATTTCTGAAATATTACATTCAGATTCATTGGCCTTTTAAAACAAGGAATTCAATAATTAGTTTACTATTGAGCTTTTGTCATTGCTAATAATGCTAATTTAATTTTTAACAAATAAATGTATTTTTTAAATATTTAAACGGGTTCTTATTCTATCTCCCGCCCAAGCCGAAACCCTTCTACATAGTCTGGAACGAGACTCCATCTCAACGCAGACAAGACGGAATACACATGCTTTATTCAAAGAGGTGACATCTCCACACTAAAGGGGGTGCTTCTGAAACTAGTGGACAAATTCACCTACCCAGGAAACAGTGTCTCGTCAACTGAGAAAGACATCAACACGTGATTACCAAAGGCACAGGCAGCTATCGATAGGCTATCGGTCATATGGAGTCAGACCTGACCGATAAAATAAAACGCAGTTTTTAACAAGCAGCGGTCGAGTCGATACTACTATATGGATGCATTACGTGGATGCTAACTAAATGTATGGAGAAAAATCTTGATGGCAATTACACAAGAATGATGCGAGCCTTATTGAACAAGTCTTGGGGGAATCACTCCACAAAACAACAGCGATACGGCTACCTACCACCCATCACGAAAATGATCTAAGTTTGACGAACCAGACATGCGGAATTCTGCAAGAGAAGTAAAGACGAACTCATAGGCGATATACTCCTGTAGACCCCTTCATATGGACGAAGGCAGGATAACCAGCTAGAACCTACATACAACAGCTCCGTGCCAATGCAGGATATAGCCTTGAGGACCTCCCGGGAGCGATGGACGATTGAGACGGGTGGCGAGAGAGGGTCAGGGAGATCCGTGTTGGCAGCGAGACATGATGATGATGATGATGATGATGATGATGATGGTAATTATTATTCTAACTATTAAAAGTGCACTATTGCTTTATGAATAACCTAATACTTTTAATAAAACTGTACGTTATTTATCGTATAATTCATTCATAAAACTAATTTAGATAAAATTGAATTCTTCAGAAAAAATCGCTTCTATTTTATATTAGACATTACTAAACAAATATGATAATTCTGAAAACCCCCTGAGGTAAAACTACCTGTAAAAATTTTTAAGATGTAGATTTTTGCGTCAAAATTGAAAATTTCTGGCTCAGCAATACAATCTTCAGTTTAAATTAGAATCCAACTTTTATTTTTAGGGGACTTAAAATTCGATATTATTTTAAAACCAATTTATTTATCTATCTGTTCATCTTTTGAATAATCTAATAGCAATGAAGAATTCTTTTACCAAATCATCTTGGAAAAAACGTAAATCATGAAAGACACTTCTTAATCCAAATATTTTTGTGTTTATTTCTTCGGTGTTGAATATGGAATTTCTGTGCGATTGCTTCCTCAGAATTCGTACAATAATTCTTTTTGTTCTATTATCAACCATCAAATGAATAGCCTGAACCATTGAGTTTTAAAAAAAATTAAGGAAAGAATAAACTGCGAAGGCTTGCTTGAAGATTCACTGCCCAAACTAGAAAGGAATTACCATTTTTAATTTAATTTTCAGGAAAGGATATAACCGAGTCCTTATCCATGAATATTGTTCCCGATTTGCGATGTTCCTAGTTGTAGATTAAACAACCCAAGTGAGTTGCGATAAAAACAAAATATCTAAAAAGATGAAAAAATACAATAGAAAATTGATAATAATAATCTAGGTCTTTGAAAAACAAACGGATCACTCAATCTAGGCTAGAAGACCAGACCTGATTTTGATAAACAAGAAGAAAAGCACAAGTTTCATTTTGGTGAACCAATGGACCACAGAGTATCAATGAAAGAAGGCGAAAAGCGGGACAAATACCTCGACCTTGCCAAGCTTGAAACATTAAGGTTACAGTGATACCAATCATAGTTGGTGTCCTTGGAAAAGTCTCCAAGAATCTAAAAAAAAGAGGCTCTATGAACTTGAGATTAGAGGAAGAATTGAAAACATCCAGACCACGGCGTTACTACAATCGGCTAGAATACTTTGAAACCTGACGAGGGATACTTATTGTGACTCAAACTCTATTAAAAATCAAGTAGATCTGGCGTGAAAAGCTCATATAATTGTTGACAAGAGTTTTAGCATAAATGAATTAATAAAAGATTTAAAGAACCTTGAGAAATAACGTGTTAAATATGTTCAGTTGAAGGGTGGTTATCTGGCATTGCATATATGTTTTATAACATTCTTTTCTTGTTCGGACCGAAAATTTTCCAGTATCCCTTTTCTTTATTGAGAATTACAGATAGAAATTCTAAGAATTGAGAATAGATACTGTATGACATTGAGGAACAAGAGTTTGAAAATACTTCTTGGTGACAAAAACTCGTGTCCTCTTTTGTTTCGGAGAAACCAAGTTAAACGCAACAGGTACTTTAGCAACTTTACAATGGAGAACTTTTGGTTTTCAGAAATTTATATCAAACTTATAAACCTATTCCTTACTCTATTTCTCTGACTCTATGTTTTTGTTGTTTATTATACTAGTTACATTAATAACATTTATTTTTAGTTTGATTTGGTTTTAAATGGGCAACATGCTAATTAAGGTGGTTACTTATCGGTGCCATAGCATATTTTTGATTTCCGTTTAGAAAATAAGAAAAGCTAAAGAATTTAGTCTGGTCAGTATTGAGGATGTACTTGCATACGTCTGTATTTCGCTAAAAAACATTTGGCAAAAAAATTATCGAGACTGACTTCGGGGATTATTTAATGCCTAAGTCTTCCATGTAAAAGAACGATAGTGGTGCTATTTAACCAATAGCTGAGGGAGAGTGAATTCATACATTTCCCAAGGATATTATTCCGACAGTGAACCTTTATAGTATGACTGGAGTTTGAACTTGCTTACTACAATGTTGCTGACCAAGACGTAAGCGACAACACCTCTTATTGTAAGTTAATTTAGAATTAAGAAGAAAAAAAACCCCGAAAAAATAAAGCTACTGTTTTGATACATTTTAATCGCCTCCTGTGCATGTACGCTGTATCATGGGAAAGAGTTTTGAGAAACAAAAAGAAACTTGCAACAAGCAGTCTTCAAAACATCATCATCATCACCATCACCACCAAAGTGTGCTGACTGCATGGTTCCTTGACACACCCTCACCATCTGGCCCTGTCAACCATCGCGCTCGGTAAGTTCTCTTGACGACACCCAGTGTTCGCAAAGAGTTGATGAATGTAAATCTTTGTTGATCGAGCAATATTAGTATGTCCATGAGTAGGAGTCCATAGGAGAATGTCGCAAATAAGTTCACCCTCCAACAGTGACCACCATGTCTTTTTCGTATTACTTAGATGGTTTTTGAGATCGAGGAAATCACTGTACAGCGCTTTGTTAAAGTCCAAGTGGTGCATCCATGCAATAGTAACACACGGCAACAGCTTTGAAAATTTCCCGTTTTATCATATCAGATAAATTAGATTTCTATATGGTCAATACCGAGAAATTGTTGTCAGTGCTTTAACTATGCGTATGTTGACATCACTTTCAGTAGATGAGATATTGCTACCGATGTATATGAACTGGTCAACTAATTTCAACAGAGTAAAGCGTTTTAGCAACAACTTAAACGTCATTAACACGGCATTTTTACTTCGGACAGGTGAATCTATTTATTGTGTCTTTTATAGTGTCAACAAACCGTTTCAGCTGGTTCATTCTACAGTCTTATTCATATGCACTGGAAAGGAACAGTCTCTTTCTGACAGAGCATAGCAGAAAGAAAAAGATGTTAATAAAGAGAGTTTTCTTTTTTTTTTAAATCCTTCTAATTCTAAATAGCAACAGTTTTACTTATTTTTTAAAATTCTGCTTTTTGTTTTAATATTTCACGTGAAGATGTTCTAAATATTTTCTTTATGGTTAATTTTTTCGGCACCTGTTCTGTTGAGCAAAGGAAACTATATAGTGTTGAAACCCGTCACTAAATTGAGAAAAGTTGAAGAAGACTGCGTTCATAGGTTTATTTGTCAGTTCCATAAGCCAAGCTAGTATAGATTTCAACAAAAGGTGTAATGAAATCTATCAAAGAAAAAAAATCTAACATCTCCATGCAAAAGATTAAAAAGATTAGAACAACTTTTTTAAAAATTTCATTTCACTTTTTATTTTGTTTTTATTTTACTTTTTGCTTAGTTACGCTTCACACAAACGACGAAAGAAAAAGAAATTGATTAAATGATATAAACCGCACTGTTCAGATGGATTAAAAATTTTGCGGCAATTTGAATTTTCATTTTTCTGTACCGTGTCAGAAAAAGACTCACACCTTCAATAGAGAAATAATATTCTTAAGAAAGTCGTAGAAGTGATGGGTCGAAACGTTGTGTTGACAATATATCAGACACAAGGAAATGATTTAGCTGTATCAAAAAATGGGAAGGGGAAAGATCAATTTGATAAAAAAAAGTTCCCATAGCTATCTTTTATGCCAGAACAGACTATAAAGTGTCTTTGAGTTTAGCCAGTTCAAGACCCATCATCAGGGCAATGTTATTATGTGATGTTCCTTCAAAATTATATTCAATTCTCAAATGAAACGAAAAAAGGAGAAAACGTTTAGCATTCTATTAGTGTTAGTATCGTTCTGTTTTAAATCTAAGTGACGTAATTAGCGTTCAAAATTTGTTTAACTGTGTAACGCATTAGCTGAAAAGAAAATCCCCCTTCCCACCGCCAGTTTACTTTCTTTTTCTTTTCTTTCTTTTGATTTTTTCTCCTTATTATGTAGCTGTTTGTAAAAGTAAAGTTGGAGGCCTTTGTCGAGAGTGATCCGAAGGCTCACTTTTCAATAGCTACAGCATCGAGGTGTTGGGAAGGGCGCTACTTGGTTCCTTGGATTGCTCCACTTTACAATTGATCCTTATCTTATACTATTAAGTGCTATGCAAGGAAGCATCAAGTTCTAGTTTTTGAGTCTTTGGTATGACTCGACCAGGAATGGAACCCCGGTCTCCCGGACCATTAGCGAACACTCTACTCATTGGATTATAAATACAAAAGTAATGAAAACTATTTCAAATCGGGAATCTTGTAACTTTGTTGCACTTATTTGACTAAATAAGGAGTTACGTTGAAAAAACCGGGTTTTTCTTTAAAAGTACAGTAATTAGAGCTAATGCAAAGATTGGTGTTGTTTTTAGTCGTGTTAAATGGCATATCAACCCTTGTATGGGTTTTTAGTGCCAAATCCCATTTGTACACATGCTTTGTAGGTGAATAGTTTGTGAATAACATTTTTAATCGAGCCAAAGTTCATTAGTTTGCACTCAGTTAAATGGTTATGAGTATTGTTATCTAACACTAATAATTCTATTTAACATTAAACATTCGTTTGAACAGAGTTAAATGGTTTCAACTATAGTAATTGAATAGTTCTATTTGTACCTGGGAATATTAGCAATGAATAGGTATTCCTCTTTCCTCAAAGCTCCAGATGCAGTTTAGTTTCATACCACGGACACAATACCTTTTTCAACAAACTTTCTGTGTTTTTGTTATGTATATTAACTAAAATTTTGGAATCTTTAAAGTTGTAATTAGTTTCTAATCTGATAATAGTTTCTGTTTGACCAATGCGTTCTTTTCATCACCGTTTAGTATGTCTCTCTTATGTTCGTTTGCCCAGTCGGCTGGGGCTGTAGAATACATCGAATGCATCTCTGCAGAGGAGTAAGAACCCTCAAACGAGTGTCCTGGATATGACACTAAGCAGTATGATGTCGAGGTTCCAGTAATGTTGGAGCTTTAAGGAATGCAGAGTACCCATTCATTGCTATCGCTCCCAAGTCCACACTGGCCCGGAATGGTAGCACCTGATAGGGTCCTATCTAAGGGTCAAATAGAACTAAACTGTTTTGACATTTAAGCTGCGCACTTATGCTAAACTGAATTGTTTGAAATAGAACTATTTTGAAATTTAAGTGTTTGTAAACAATCACTGTACTTATACTAAACTGAATAGTCTGAAATAGAACTGTTTATTTGTATAAAAAAGAATTTGGCTTTAAATAACCCACAATGGTTGATATGCCAGACAACACGTAAATTCATTTTTGCATCGATCGTAAAGTTTCACCCACATTTTTTTGTAACACGGCGTCAGTATTGTTATTTCTATTATTAATTATATTCTTGTTTCTGAAGAGTTTATAACTGTTTTTATTCCAAGGTTGTTTAAGCTTTTTGCGATGATGTTGATGGTTGAGTTATTGAGTAAAATAATGTACCTGTGTAATTGATCATGATTGGAAAAATTGTAATCAAACATTTTTGGAAAAGCGTTACATTTGTGAATTTTAAAAGATTTTATTTTAGAACGTCGTATAAAGGATTTAGGATACTGCAGTTGTCTGAATTAGTTGTTTATAGAGTCAAGTTGATGACAAAAAATCGTGAGTACAAATTCTGAGCGCTCTAAGGTAAAAAGCTTATTATTCCACTTTTTATTTTGGTCTTAAGATGTTAGTAAAAATGTACCTGGTTATTTTTATTTATGGATTATGAAGAACTTTAAATTCTGATTTGTTATAATTTATTAGTAAAATATTTACAAAAAGGTGAGGTATTGTTATTTTTAGTTCGTAAGTATGGTATATTCAGTTTTGTTTAGTTTATCCATAATTTTTGCTAAGTCATTATTTTGTAGATATATAAGTAATATATGAGTTATATACCGGAAATAAATAGAATCTTTGGGTATTATAAAGTTAAAGGGTCTGGATCGAGAAATTCCCAAAATAGACATACAAAGATTCCAATAAGAGGTGAATGCATGGGTAAAACAAATTTTTGTTGATAAAAGATACCATTATTTTGAAAAAAATAATGTGCAGTATATAATATCCAAACGTTAATTTGTTAACTGGTCAAGGTAATGTCATGTTGATTTTCTTGATGTGATTTTCTAAACATTTAATGCATTTATTAACAGGAATATTGGTATATAATGATTTTATGTCGAAACTGACAAAAGATTTGTTTTACATATGTTTGTTTATATTTTTATACTGTATATATTTACTTCCCATATATATATATATATATATAATTATGTGATAAAATATATAGACATGGAAAATATAATCTAATTTAGAAAAATGTAAAATTCTATATATAGAAAACAGAAACATTAATCTTCAATATAAATCAAAGAAAAGGGAAATCTAAAAAGTAAATGAGGATTGTAATCTAGGGATTAGCTTTGATGATACTTTTAATCATATTTTCTCTATTGAATCGAGGGCAAATGGGATGATTGGCTAGACGCTTAGAAATTTTATTTCAAGGGAGGCAAATGTTGTTTTGAAATGAATAAAACCTGAATATGACTTCATAAAGAATATTTTACTCAGATCTGGTCTTCAGTGTCGAAACATGAAAACTGGATTACAATAGTGAAATTGGCGGTCATACAAAGAAGAGGTACAAGATAATCAAAGGAGTAAAAGGTTATAGCTACAGGAAGAGACTGGATGAATTAGGATTAATTACTATGCTAGAAGGAAAAATGAGAGATGATATAAAGGAAACTTTCAAACTAATCTATGGAATTTCTAATTATGGTAGGCATAATAATGATAATAATAAAAATAATGATAATAATAGAATTCGACTATTAAGAAGACAGGCGCCAATAGTGTCCGGCGCGACATAACAAAGCAGAAAAACAAACACTGCCCTAATAGCAGCAAGAAGGCACGCGGGACCTCCTCAAAAAAGGAAAAAGATGGTAACGTAAATGAATTTTTGATTATCTTTTTAAAGATATCTCTGACCAAATAATCGAAATGCATTGCATGTATTTATATTTTCTTTGTGAATTGCGTATAATATTCGGGTCTGACTAGAAATAATGCAGAAATTAAGACGAGAGGTCGAAGAGGAAGTAGGAGGAATAATGAGTTGAGGGTGTCGTGGGAGGGTCTTGTTGGAAAGCGAAGAATAAAAAGTAAACAAAGGAAGTAGTCGGAATAGTGTTGGTAGTCAAGTGATGAACGTTTTCAAACAAAATCAAAGTGTAGTAGGGTGACCCAAATTTTATGAAACTTCTAAAAGCAGAAGGAAACTCACAATAACTGTATGACACCTAATTGCTCAGAGTACAAATAACAAAAAAATCAGTCATAATAAAGACAAAGTCCAATATTGACTTTAACTAAGTTAAGACTTCATATATTTACGAGGGAAGGTTTTTGTGACCAGCTTAAGAGTTCTCTTACTTAAAGAGTCCTTGGTCACATGTGTGGCAGGTGTACAGATAATAAATAACCCCTAGCTCTGGTATAGCCACAACATACTATCCATGGTAAAAATGACAAATAGAAACATAGCTCAACGTGAGATTCAGGCAACACGTCTGGGTGTCATGATCGGTAGGTGCTCCCTTGATAGCCAAAATGGGTGATGTGATAGTCTTCCTGCGAATGTTGGCTGTCCTTTTTTGAGCTGCACGAACGATGACCTAAGCACCTACACAATTCAGAGACACCAACACAGAAAATAGACTAAGGAAGACGATAAACACGCACTTCACAGTAATTTTTGGAGCAACACTACACAAGAAAGGTATAGAAAAAGAATGATAAAAATCTGGAAAGAATGCGCTAGATTTCAGACAACAACTTACTGACCAAGTTAGAACAATGATAAGGAAAGGTTGGTTTTCTGAACTTGAAGTTTTAAAAATACACTAACAAATAAATTGGGAAACATGTCAACCAGACCCCAATACAATAATCGATACACTAAATACCGAGAAACAAAAAACATTTAACTGAACTGAAACGCAAACTAATAATAATCAAAACAACACACACCAAAAATACACAGAACAAAGACTAACACAAGAAAAAAATGAATATAGAGATTATAAAGAGAATTATGCATGAAAAGAAGACTACATTATCATTAGTCAAGGCAGAAACTAAAAAAATAAATGAATTATTAGATTATACCTCAACAAACATCATTGAATTAAACGATCTAATCTATCCTGGAGTAAAATTAGTAGGTGATAAAATCGGTGTTCCCCTAAATAATGCAAACAGAAACACAAAACCTGGATGGGAAATTAGACTGGAAACACAGATAAGAAATATACGACAAGCAAAAATGATAAGACAGAGGCAAAAAGCTGGAATATGTTGGGAAAAAAGAGAAAATTAACACAACAGTTAAAACAAACAATATAACTCGAATAAATAAATCGGAAATTATAATTGAAAGAATAACTAAAAAGATACCGACTCCGCATCAAACAATACAGACAAAACAGAGGATTTCGAAACAACAAAAGAAAATTCTACTGGAAAGTTAGGGGAGAATGCACGAAGACATACCAACGACTGGATTTAAAGGAAATAAAATAATTTTGGGGCAAAATATGGGAACATAACAGAAAAGCAGAATGGGTCAACAACAAGGAAAAGGAGTTAGAAGAACTCGAAGAAGGTCCTAAGGCGAAAATACCCCGTGATTCACTCAGAATAACTTTCAAAAATACGAAACTGGTATGATGGCATACATTGATACTGGTTTAAAAAACTCCCATCCATCCAAGACAGACTGTCTATCGAAACAAATAGATTCTTAGAAGAAACTGACATACCCGAATAGATGACCAAAGAAAAGACCCTCAAAAAGGAACCGCCTTCAATAACTAGAGACCTATAACGTGCCTACCAATGATATAGGAAATACTGACAGCAAGAATCAGGGAGATTTACTATTTGCTAAGGAAGCTGCAAGGGAACCAGAGGAACACTACTTTACATTGATCGTCACATCCCCAAGGAGAGCAAAACGAGACGAAAAATGTACCTATATCAAGGATTGACTAAAAAAGGCATGTGATATGGTCCCACAATGCTGCATAATAGACTGTCTCAAAATGTACAAGATATACAACGAAGTCATAGAGTCTATCGAGAAAACTACGGAAAACTGGAGGGTGGAACTGACGGCAGGATAAAAAAAAAGTTTAACTGCGGTGAAAATCCAGATAGGAATCTTCCAGGAAGATGCGCTATCACCATTACTATTTGTAATAGCGATGATGCCACTGAATCACATTCTTGGGAAAAATAACGGGACAGAGTGTTCCTGGAGTAATGATAATAAAGGGGTACTCCATTTTCTCCAGATCTCCAAGACTGGAGCTTCACTATCAGTTGCAGTTTAGTGTCATAACCAGAAAACCACTCTTAGGTGGGTGGGGGAGGTCTTATTCTTCTGCAGGGGATACATCAGGGTATTCTAATCACCATTGACAGAGAGATTATTTTTGTCTTGGTTTCTGGATTAAAAATGATTACTTAAAAAGAACACGTTATTGTTTTAAGATAGATTAAAAAATTCAACAAACTAACAAAAAATAAGAAAAATTAAGGGAACATTTTATTTGAACTATAATCAAAATATGTATGAAGTTGCTGTATGTCTATGAATATTCTTCGGACTTGCAGCTGATAAGTGAAGTTCTTCGACATTCTTTTGGTATGTTGCTTTCAGACAACCATTTGTTTTGTTTTAGGCAACTCAACTTGTAGAAATCAGTATCTGTTTGTGAAGTCTTCAAGAATTAGTTGAGCGCTACGTACCCACACAATATAGGCCCCAATTAAGTTGTCTCTTTTGCATTATTTGTAAGCTGCTTGAATGTAAAATTAGCAGGCATGTCATTAATTATCTAGTCAAAGATAATCTTCTCATTGATGTACAAGTATGGATTTCGATTTTTCAAATCTTCTACTGATGTGGCCATAGTCATTTGGCATTGCATTCCAAAACAACTTTGACGCACAGGCTATAGGCATCGCCATCTTTAAGGCATTTATGCGCTATAGTAAAAAGGATTGCTTCGCAAACCAGTTATAGTTCATCTGGTAGAATTTATTTCACTATTGAATCTTTTTTGACTCAAAGAACTATGACACTTTTTGTCAATCGTCAAGTGCTCAGAGATTTACGATGTTCATTCAACTATTTGTTTTTTGCTGCTCTCGAGTAATGAGCCTCCACAATACCTGCTATACTAATATAGATGATACAACACTTTATGGTCATCCCTACAAATTTCACCGACTGTACATCCTTAGAAATTATGGCTTCTGATATTCTGTTCATCAAAAGCCTGGTTAAAGGATAGTAAGTTAGGATCACATATCAATTACTACTGAGTATGGGTTCCGATCGTCACTGGGTGCTGAATATTTTAGCCTTTTGTCTATACTTATATTCATTGGTTAAATAGTTAGAGAGTAATAAAAAGCGGCCGATCGGGAATAATAGTTAGGAAGCAAGTCACGGAAATCATAATTTCTGAGCATTGAGTTCGGTCCTCACTTGGTGGCATTACTTGCGGTTTATGTAAAAATTAAAAATTTTTAGTAAATGATATTTACAAAGTCAGAATAGAACCTTTTATGCCATAAGGTAGTGGTTAATAGGCTTGTATTGAAGATTATCAGTAGTTAGTTTAATCTTTATAATTTTTTCTTTTGGATTTTAACGGCTTGTCAATGCTTCTATCTTTCATAGAGTTGTTTCGTAAGAGTTTTTTCTCACACGATCCTATCGAATAAAATAAGTTTTAAACATATCTATTTGACATATAGATGGGATTTTAACCGGTACTACCACTCCGGGTCAGGGTGGATCTGGGAGTAATTGCTGGGAAGGGATTCTCCACACCCCCTAGATTTCCAGAACAGAAGCCTCATTATTAAAAGTAGTTTAGTATCACACTCAAAACACCCGTGGCTTTCCTTTTTAAAGGGATACAGTCAGCGTATTTTTAAGTCCTGTCGACAAAGCCGTCAATTCTCATTAATTGCCCCGTATTTGTGAATTTGTGCAAAAATTAAACTGAATCTAGAAATAAGATTAGGCGGACTTAATATCGGGAAATATTTAATTAGAAGGTCTATCAGGTCATTAATAGTCAGTACTAACTTTGATCCTCTTTAGGTGTTCCGTGCTCGTAAACTTATATTAAATTTCAGCTAAGCTTAATAAATATAGTTAAAATGGAAGACATAAGATATGACAGATAAATAGGCTTTAAATTATTAACTACGATATTGTAACTTAATTACCTTTACACTTAGAGAAAAAAAGAAAGAATTGGAAAACCGCTTCGTTTGAAATTCAGCAATCTTTTTTAAACGAATGAAAAATTACATTGCCAGAGAATTTGAAAAGCAAAGGCGGACTCAATGTCGTACGAGGAGGAGTCATCGTGGCATAGTGGGTAACGTGCTGGACAGTGACATTGTAGTAAACAAGTTCTAGCTTTAGGTGCATTATAACCTTTGGACTAATGCCCTTGAGAAAGGTACGAACTCCTTTATCCCGCCAGCTATAAATTATATCTTGCTATTGCTGTCTTTCTACAAGAACGGTTTAGTCATTAAACAACCCCTGAACGTTGATATGCAATTAAACAAAGAAGCCAAACCAAATCAACTCAATGTTGTACGTATATTTTTTGCCTCATGTCTTTGTGAGTATCACATGTACATATATGTATATATAATAAAATAAATAGGCTCGCAAGCGAATTTAGTATTTTAGATTTTATTTTTAATAACTTTTCTCTACACGTGTTTCTGTCTTCATAATTGTCTTCGGGAGGCTAATAATCGTTTGGGTAGGTCTTTTTGGTTTTTTATAGTGCCAATAGTTTTGTTAGAGTTGGGATTCTTTTTAATTCCAGGATATGTGTCAGTGAATTTCTTTTTGGAGTTTATTGTCCGTGAAACCTTTAGCCTCTGCCCTTAGTTTTTCCACTTTTTAAATTCCATACCCCACCTCCGCCAAATTGATCGCGACACACCCATGGTTACATTTGACGTCACAAACCTATACAGTAATATATCCCATTAATTAGGAAAACCGACCATATCATTTTAGATAGAAACACTACATCCAAGATTTAACAAAAAATCATCACTGATGGTATAGAATTAAACCTAAATAATAACTCTTTCCCACTCGATAACAAAAATGACATTCAAACCTTGAAACAGCTATGGGAACTTAAATGGCCCCAACATACGCCATCCAAACCCTTGCATACTATAGGAAATAATAAGTAAAAATACAATAGAGATATAAAAACAGAGTTATTTAAATCATGGAAAAGATACCGAGATGACTGTTTCATATTTTGGAAATGCCTAAGGGGAAGCATGAACGATTTCCTATACCCTAAGATGAAATTAACCATGGAACACGGCTTTAAGGAACTAACTTTTTTAGACATCCTTATTAAAAACCAAAATAGCCAAATTATGACAGATATCTATCTCAAAACCGCAGACCCCACCCCCAATACTTCTATTTCAAAAGTAATCACCCCCCCAATACCGCATAAAATACATCCCTTACACCCTGACACGTAGAATATGCACCGTAGTCATTAACAAAAACCACAGACAAACTTACCAAGAAGAATTAGGCGTAACCCAACACCAGAGGATATATCCATCTACACTGATGAATAAGTTATTCAAATTAGAAGAAAAAATACAATTAAAAGATCTACAACCACCACCCAAGCGAGTAGCGACGAAGAACTCTTAGCATATGTCTCAATTCACAACAAGAAAAACCTAGAACTATTCACAGAAATAACAAAAGTTCTAGAACAACATAAAAACAATGATAGAATCTAAAACATATTAGATGCAACAAAAATCATTAAAAGCCAGAGACAATTAAAAAATTTAAAACAGTCTCCCATCGTCTACATTTGGAGAAAACAGATAACATTCATAATAAATAAAAGTCAAAATTGCAATAAATAAAAAAAACGCTGTCAACATTTTTGGAATATTACAACTGTAAAAAAGTATACATACGATCGACTCAGGCTCTAAACAACAGGGTATCACTTAATAACAAATATCAAAATACAAAAAAACTAGAAAACACTTGCTTCAAAATAATGCCGATATACCAAACTGACGACAACTAACTACTTCAAATGAAAGAAAAAAATTCATAGATAAATTCAAACATATATTAAACAGAACCTAACCCCCTCTCTCTCACGCTCTCTAATACACACACACACACACGCACCGTGTGAATCAAACTTCACCCACAAAATCACAAACATAAGCATATACCCATACACAGACTACCTCACACTCAAGTAAGGTAAAAAGAGAGAGAAAAGAAAGTACAACCCTGAGAAGATATATGTATTTATGGATACACACACACACACACACACACACACACACAGTGTTCACTCTCGCAAACATACAAGAAAATACCTGCAAAGACCAAAGGTTTTCACGGACAATAAGCTCAAAAAGGGACATTCACTGACACATATCCTGGAATTAAAAAATCACAACCCTATCAAAACTATTGCCATATAAAAGCCAAAAAGACTGCCCTAATGATTATTAGCCTCCTGTCAGAAATACGCGTAGAGCAAAGTTATAAAAAATAGAAATTTAAAACACCAAATTCACTAGCGGACCTATTCATAAAATTTACTTTTCTTCTCTTCGACCAACAAAAAGAAAAATTATATATATATATATATATATATATATATATATATAACTCATAAGCAACGTTGTCATACACATGGACACGACAGTGTTGGCTGACAAGTAAGAATTTAAATTCATCAAATCTGTGTGCTAAATGTATGTCGTCTAGAGGATCAACTAACAGTGATGACCGATAGGGATAGATAGCGTGTATATGTGTGTGTTTGTGTGTGTATGCGGGAGAGAGAGAGAGATAGAGAGAGAGAGAGGGAGAGAGAAATTCAAGTTGTCAGCACACGTTGATGATGATGTTGAAGTATATATATATATATATATATATATCATGTAATATTTTCAGGATAGGACCAAGATACGAATATGTAAAATATGCAGATGCTTAAAATAGTTCATATGCATAGGAATCCCGAAACACTGACTGACGACTTTCTTTAGTTCAGGTACGAAACGTTTATTGACTTCTTGAGTTTAGTCTTTTGACACAATTTTTACTATGCTGACTGTTCCATCTGGCCCCACCACATGCGGCGCAACCCGTAGTTCACAACTGGACTCGACTCGTCCAGCTTCAAATCTCAACTGGCTTCGCCCAGCTTTGGAACTCAACTAACTGCTTTTTCAAAAATCACCAAAATTCCCAGCCTATCGCTTCCAGGCATGACGTCATCCACATCCCAGTCCCATTTTCCATCTGGGGTTTTTATCATGACATCTGTGATTATCACATCCTCCACACGCGCGTGAACACCTGCTTTCAATGTGTGCAATTGCACGTTCACTAAACTGAATAGTTCTAAACCTAACTAAACCGAATGATAAGATATAACCAACGAAAAATGATAATTAAAAAAAAATCATTCAGCAATTATATAAGATATACATATATATATATTTATGTATATATATATTTACCAACCCCTCCGCTCGGGCAGGATATAACAAAAGGTTAATTTTTATTCAGAGTTTTTCCTGCTAGACTAGTTGCCCCACCAAGGCTGAAAGATAACAGTCTGTCCTACTATTCACCCATAGCTGGAGGGAGAATAATTGGATTCATACCTTTCCAAAGGGTATTAGTGGTATGTGAAATGCAATCAGTCTCGTGCAGGATTTGAACTCGTGTCGCCGTGTCCATTTCCTACGACGATAACTATTACATCACGGGCACCTCTCACTCACTATCTCTCTCTCTCTCTCTCTATATATATATATATATATATATATGTGCATGTGTGTACTTCATGATAAAAGTGATGATGAAGTAGTGGGTAGAGTGTTCGACAATGGTCCAGAAGACCTCGGTTCAATCCCAGGTCGCGTCTTACCAAAGACTTTAAAAATTGTACTTGATACATCCTTGCTTAACTCCCAGCAATATAATCCATCTATCCATCCTTACAAGCCATCTATCTATCTATCTATCTATAGATGGTTTAATGTTAGCTCTCAGGGTAATGAGTATTTCTTGGCATAGCGTATTTCCTGTTCAGGTAACATGTGATAGGTTTTGCTGGATTAGAGTATACAAGCGGGAAAGAAATCACTTATATGACGTGACATAATACATATATCTACATACTTATATAGTTATGTCATTTGCTGTCTCCAAAAAATAGAAAATTTTTTAAAGAATATAAAAAGTCGATCAGAACACACGCAAATCTAGAGGTTGATAAAAATATATTCTAAGTATCTGAAGAATTTCGTCAAGATCTGAGAAAATCCGATTTTTTATCACTCACGTCAGAGGAACATTTGATAACATCAATCATTGGTGTCTAATTTAGGAAGAATTTGAAAAGCTGACCACGGTCGGATTATCAGCTGTATGTATGTATGTATGTATGTATGTATGTATGTAAGCACCTTTCATTCTTTTAGTATCTGTATATATCCACGTTAGACTTTTTCTACTTTTCTTTTATTTTTACCATGTTTTCATTTCTTTCTTTCTTTCTTTTTTCGTTTGCCACTTACTCTGTTCGCCCTGTCGGTGGGGCTTTGAATACGCTGACTGTAAGACTACCCTCCTCAAAAAAGGTGTGTCCTGGGTATGACACTAATCTGTATCTGATGGTGAGGCCCCTGTTCTTTATTATACATATTCCTTGGTAACTCTGACCTGGAGTAGTAGTCCCAGTGAGGTTTTCATTAATGGGTCAAATAGATCTGTTTCAAAATTACTCGTATACGATAGGGCTGTGAGCACAAGAAAATTTAGGAAATAACTGCACAAAAGATGCAAATATGAATGAAAAATGAACACGATTCCCTAACATGTTGGTATAAAATAATCCTAGATGGGCAGATATGCCGTTAAAATCAATCAGTCAATCAATTTTTGTTCCGTTTCTTTGTTTCTATTTGTGTTAGCTTTTCTTTCTTTCTTTCTTTCTTTCTTTCTTTCTTTCATAATACTACTGGTAAAAAAAAAAAATTGAAATGGTATCGAAGTATCAAACATCTCTTTTAGCTATTTTGAGGGCGTTGGATCTGAAAATGCGGTTACTTTTTCTTGCTTAGCAAACCGTTTTTTCTTTACAGAAATGTCTCATTTTTGGAAAAACAAAAGCATTTTTTTCATTTGTTTTCTGTATCTCTGATATTAACCAACGGCAATAAAATCATAGAAACCTCTCATTCTTATTTAAACCAACAAATATTAGTATGCTTATTGAGAATACTATTTTTGCAATAACATTCAGGCCCTAGGTCTTTAAAAATAACTCGACTGAATATACCAGGACCAACAACCATTTTCATCAAATCATTTAATAAACTATTAGCAGAAACAAAACCTTCGAGAACATAAGAACTGTGATAAAATTTTCGTAAATAGAGCTTTATTCCAAAAATGAACAATTACAGTACTGTAAAAACCGTAGCCAACCATAAAAAATTAAGGTCATTTTCGGAATTAGAACCAGCTAAAAAACGTGTCTTGCTTCTTGGCACTAAAAATCGTCTTGGCCAGTGTAATGAAATAACTACCGTATATAGGAACCATATAATATTTTACTAAGTTTTGTTTCATTTGGTACAAAGCCAGAAGTGTGGGGCCCTTAATGAGAATCAGAATGAATTTCTAATGATGTTCTGTTACCCTAGTTTGTTAACCAATACACTATATAAGGTGCTCAACAAATGAACTTAGTAATCTAGTCTACGCATAACAACAAAAATATTAACAAAAAACACTGTTTACAATCGCTGAAAAACTCATTCAATCTAATGTACACAATATCGACTAATGTTAAAACAAAAAAAAATGAGGAAGAGAACTTGACAGTATTAAGGATTGTGATTCAGGGATTTCAAGAAGACACTCAAAAATGCCAAGAAAGACAGCAAAAAAGTCAGCAACAAAAATAACGCATGGGTACACAAAACAGGAATCATAGAAACCCAGAATGCGAAAATGGAAATAAAAATAACAACATGGACGTCTCAGAAGTGAAAGGAACTGTATATGACTTGAGCATGGATACGGAGAAGAAACTTATAGTGGGAAACTGAATCATAATGCCGAAAACAACGCCATAAGAACTAACTACATAAAAATTTAAGATAAGATTCAAAAGAATAATAAGAGTAGGCTATGAGAAAAGAGAGCTAAAACCCTAAACCACATAAGCAAAGGGGGCTAGATGTCATAGAAGGAATAGAAAAGAAGGCACGGTTCTGTAAGAAAGTTGATCCATTAGCAAAACTGTCATTATACAGAAAAATAGTATATGCACACACAAGAGACTGTCTGGGAAAATAAGACACAAAATTCTCCGGGATTTTGAAATAAAATTGATCACCAAATACTTGTCAGAGGACTAGATCTCGTTTAGATCTCGTTTTAGTCTATAAGCAGCAAAGATTTTGTAATGTCTTGGACTTTACTACTGAGCTGAAAAATCATCAAAGATGAAAATGACTTTGATAATAATCATCGTCGGAATCTTTGGGGCAGTCCCAAAGAACCTGGAACTGAGGGAATTAGTGTTCCGAGGAATAATCGAGACCTTTTAGACAGCTCTTTTGAGATCGACTAGAATACTGAAAAAATTTGTTAAGCTAAATAAACTTGCCGTTACTCGGATCTCAGTGAAAGCTATCAGGAAAAACTCGGAAAGAGATAAATGCAATAAGGATTGATTATATTAAAGCTAAAATTGATAATACATAACAGCATAAGTATAAATTACGTGGAGACAGAGAAGAGACAGTTAATCGTATGACAATCGAATACAGCAAACTTGCACAAAAAAGTACAAGACTAGGTATGACTGGGTGGGTAAGGTGATCCACTGGGAATTGTCCAAGAAATTAAAATTTGATTATACTACCAAATGGTATGTGCATAAACCAGAATACATCCAAGAAAATGAGATGTAAAATCTTCTCTTAGATTTTGATATACAGTGGGATCACCGAATCTTAGACAGAAGATCAGTTGTAGTGTTTATTAGTAAGAAAAATAACTTGCAGTTTAAGCAGACCACAAATTAAAAATGAAAGAAATCGAAACGATCGACTGTTACTTAGATCTGGCCAGAGAATTAAAAAAAAAGAGTATTGGTGATAACATTTGTAGTTGGTGCCCTTTGAACGGTTTCCAAAGGCTAAAAAAAGACTGGAATTATTGGAAATCAAAAAAAAACAAAACAATCGTAACCATACAGACTGCATTTTAAAAATCGACTCGAATATTCAGGAAAGACCTGGAAACCAGAGGAGACTTACTGTCACTCAGACTCCAGTGATAAACCATCTATTAAGGCTGGTGTGAAAGGAGTAAAATAATGATAATAATAGCGTGTGGTATCATCGCCCACCAAAAAAGAACGATCATTTTCAGATATTTTGGGACTTTATAACATAAACTGACCAAGACGTATTCACAAAATATCCAAATATTGCAATCTTGGACAAAATCTCGAAAGAAAGTTTTGTGAATGTTGTACTATCAACTGATAGGAATGCAATGTGTAAATTAGTTGATTATTAAGACCTGGATAATGAATTAAAAAAAAACCCAGCAACACAGGAATATCGCTGTGTTGGCGACTGAAACTAACAGACAAAATCAGTTTCAATAAGAGATTAGAGTAACCATATGATTTGCATTAACAAAGGATAAAATATGCAATTGGTACAGCAAAAACCATCCTGTAGGTCCTGGGTATATATAGTGAAAGCGTCTGCGATTCGATATCAATCGACATAAATCCCATAATTTATTCGTGTGAACCATTTATAATAATAGCATGTATAGATTGATTGAATAATTGATTTTAACATAGCGGAACTAGGAGCAATGGCAATGAAGGGCTACTCCACACACTCCTTATATGGAACCTCACCCTCATAATCTATCGTTCGTATTGTTTTTATGAAAAGGAATTCAAATTGTCACAAGAGTTGAGTTATTTTGATGACAAAGGGTACTATGAAAACAAAGGGTTAACACATCAAGGTTATTATTGTGAGTTCAAAGTGATTTTTAGCTAAATTTAGATTAGCAATTCGTTTGGAATTCACAGTCCTAAACAACGTTGACAGTTCTTTGAAGTCAACCCCAACAACGACCGTAACTTGGCTGAGATTGTGCATAAATTGACTAGAAAGGTAGTAAGCAGAGAGAACGAGAACCAGATCGAGACCGAGACAAAATCGCAGTTGGCAGCGAAGCCACATGGCGTGTCAGCTTTCTGAAGCTCTGGGTTTTATTGACCTTGTACCAACCTGCCCTGAGTAGAGAAAGTGAAAAAGCCATCCAAATACGATGCAGTGAAAAACAAAGATAACCTCCACTTAAGATTGCTTTGTACCAGACTGCCATGGTGATAGAAAGTGGAAGATAGACAAAGCCTTATCGAGTAAATGACGGTCTCTGACATATCTTGCCATTTATGTAAGAACTCTGAAAAACATTTTTTATATATAGCAAATATTGTCATTGTTACCAAGCCGTGTTTGTTCTCTGTTTTTGGCATTGCCTTTTTTTACTTACGAAATCGATTACTTGCTGACTAGCGACTCCTATTAGCGTTTGATTCGTTGTCAGGATTTTAAAAACACAACGTGGGCGGATAGCGATCCATTTTGTGTTATCCAAACATATTTCTGACCAGCAGAACATTCAGCGAATTGAAGGCGGAACAACCCCGTGTTTGGTAAGAGGCAATACCCCGTCACATGAAGGTGTTAATTGAACTATATATAATAACTTTGGACTAAAGTTATACTATACAGATCGAATAATAGAAACAATTATATTCCAATTTTTTAAAATTATCATTTTGCAATAAAATACATTGATGTGATGTAAGGCTTGAACCGTATTGGAATTATTGTAATAGATTGCTATTACCTGAACATGCAATCAATCCAGTCAACGTAAAAAGAACCGATTGATGGATGGGGTCTTGGAAAGATGAACTGTCAGTCGAATCATTCGTTACAATATAACTGATTGAAACACATCAGATAAGGTTGGTTTTTTTTGTCCATTGCAAATCAAAGGCGATAGATTTGATTTGGTGCCTCTTATGCCTCTTTTATGAGTTGTGTGATGAGTAAAGACTTAATTGAGATGGTCAGATTTGATATATGTCGAATAGTTCTGATACCTATTAAACGTTGAGAAATAAGCTGTTGATTATTAATCTCTCTTTCATATTATATACCTTGTTAAAAACAAAATAATACTTTCGAGCGTGCTTTCTGCTCACATCGATTCAAAGTTCATAATACTCAAATTAAAGAAAAAGCGGCTTTAAATATCAATTTTTAAGGTAACCATTATTCAAACTATTAAATGCTGTATCTGAAAAAAAAAACAAACAACAAAAACAAAACTCACATGTGTACTCCACCCCCATCAAAATAAAATTAAAAAATGATCTCTCTCCCAAAACAACTGGTTATTGCTGATAAAATAAATTAGGACAACTGAATGACAGCCTTCTCTACTACAATAACACCCCAGAAAAAATAATATGCGATTTAGGAAGTCGAAGAAGAAAGAATATTAGTCTAATTGACGAATTTTTAACGCATCTTCTATCTGTTACCAAATTGATAAACCGTTGTCTTTGTTAAACTGACAACATACCATACACAACGAAGGTTCAAATTTCATAGAAAGCAACAGTTTCGATTCATGTCAATTATCTTAGGGCTGTAGAAAACAGAAATATTCTTTTCATTGAAATAAAAAGTAATGAAATAAGTTGGAAAAAAGCCAGAAAAAATATTAATGAACAGAATTCGTCTAGAAAGACATCACAACTAAAGACTATTACATAAATGCCTACTACTTGGTGTAAATATTGTACTGCCTATATTAAATTATTTCTCAAGAATTTTAAATGCGAGTTCAAATTTCGTCGGAGGCTAGTCCTAATTTTGACTGTCTATCGAAAAGTTGATTTGGTTTGATTTCTTCGTTTAATGATACGTCAACCTTCGTAGGTTCTGTAATGCCAAAGCCATCCTAGCAGAACAATAGAGGTACTATTTAAACTATATATGGGGAGGGGAATCAGGGGGTTCATACCATTCCAAAGGGTATTCGTCCGAAAGTGAACGTAATAGCGTGACTTGAGTTGGAACTCGCTTACTATGATGTCTCTCTTCAGCAGATTTACCATTCCATAACGAGGGCTATTATAGTCCAAAACTATATCGACCAAGAGTGTTTCATAAGAAGAAACTAATTTAGATGTAGTCAAATCAATTATAAAACAATGAAGTGTGCATTGATTCAAAGTATTATGATGAAAAGTATCAATATGTTGGAGTAAAATTTCGACAGAAACAACTTGAATCTAGTATCTTTGTTTTGTGTGATGAAAACAGACATATAATGTAAGAACCAACATCTACTGGAATCAATATAAGAAGGGATACTACGAGTTCAGTCTTGTCGGGTTTGAATATTAAATATCTAAAATCATTTCAATAGAATTAAATCTTTAAATGAAAAAGAAAAAGACATTGCCGTCAGGATCAGATAAAATACCCCTTCTAATAATAAAAATCTTGAAGGATGCACGTCTGGGTTTAATTTACTCATAAATATATTTCATAGTTTTAATTGAGCTGCTTGGCTTACATTAAAAAAAGATTTTTAACATTATTAAAGAAACGTCTGAAACAATAACTCCATTTGAGAACATTTTTGATTTCTACCAACATGTCTTGTTCGTCTTACTTGGATGGTTTGGGAGATGGGAGGTAACTGGCTATACAGCTGTTGTTTCATGAGGTGATACTTCCAGGTTTTTTGTTCAAGATAATTCGTAGCATTCTTGTGTAGTCCCGATCTTGCTTTTTCTCTGGGCGTTTGTTAGCGTCCATGTGGTGCATCTATACAGTAGTATGGACACAGCCACAACTTGGAAATAAACCTGTTTTATTTTATCGGATAGATCAAACTTTCATATCGATATTCTCTCGATAACAGTCCACACCTTCGATAGGTCTATATTAACATCTCTTTCAGTGGATTTGATACGGCTGCCGAGGTACGTGAACTTGTCTACTAATTTCAGATGCTCACCACTTGGATTGGAGATGGCTCCTTCTCGTTTAAAACTCATTTAATCTGTTTCACATGGAGGCCAATGCTTTCTTCTGCCTGCTTCAGACTATGCAGCAGGATATCGCTTGTTTATTGCCTTTTTTAGCGGAGAGACATTTTCTTTTATTAGATCAATCGACGTTCAAAGTATATAGTTTAGACAGATTATAAACAAATGGGAGAAGTCTATATCTCAATCCGGTGAACGAATCCTTGGTTTCATATTTTTATAAAGTATCATTATAGTGGTAACAGTTTCTTTGGGGAGACCATATGATTGAAGCATTTTCTCCATCTTTTCTCTGTGTATGGAATCAAATGCCTTGAAGAAATCAACAAACAATTGTGTTGCCTCGAGATCTTTTGTTCGAAATGTTTCGATAATTCGACGGATTGTCAGAATCAGTGATGTTGTCGATCAATTTCTCCGAAAATTCTTCTGATTTTTTCCTGAAAATTTTTTCAATTTCAGGTTTGAGACGCTTGAGAAGCAGAGCATTATATTCTTTAGCAGCTACAGAAGTAAGAGTTACGTCTCTGTAGTTCTTGGTGATTCCGAGATCACTTTGTTTAGGAAAGGGGATGATATATCCTTTTGTCCATCTCTCTATTGCAGTTTGTTTACATAAGGCTAAGCAAAATCGAAGAAGTAAGTCATCAAATTTCCTTGTATTCTATACTTCTGGGGGTATTTTGTCCTGGACTGCAGCTTTTTTGCTTATGATTTTTGTCAGTATTACGTTAAGTTATTTCTCTGTAAACTCTCCTTGTTGGATGTCTAGTTGGTTATTAATAATTTTTAGGATAGGTTTATCAGAAACTTTAGGGAAGTTTTCAAATAGATTCTTGAAATTCTCTTTATCTGTATTTGTTCTTCTTGTCAGCTTTTAGTTTTGCATTTAAGTTACTCTTCCTTTTGCTCACTTCATTTACTTTCTGTCATGTTCTCTGTGATGGAATATCTTCAACCAAGTTTTTTATTTTATTGATCTGACCTAGAATGTATTCTTGTTGCTCTTTTTGGTATGTGTTAGTTCGTTCTTCCTGGACCTTCTTATGCGCGTTGGCATTTTTTGGGTTTCTTTTATCAAGTAGGGATGCTATTTTCATGTTTTCTCGCTTTTCCAAACTACTTGCAGGGGTTGTCATGAAATGACGCACTCGTCTTTCTCGGTTAGATTTTCTCTCTGCTATTAAGTTATTTATGGCTCAAGGACTAAGAAGTATTTCTACACACCCTATGACGATATTGATGGAATTTTTCCATGCAGATACTGAGACAAATGTCCATCCATAACCAGCATAATGGTATTTTATTTCTTGTTCTTGGTAGTATTTATGTCCTTGTATACATATGATGTCTATATTATGCTCTGTTGCAGACGCTGTTAGCTTAGGTAACTGGTTTACTCTATTTAAAGTTCAAACATTAAATTTTGCCAAGTGAACAGATTTTTTTGGATTTAAGTAATTTTGGTTTAGGTTTGAGTTTGCGTTCTGTAACTTGTTTTTCGAACACTGGTCCCAGGTTCAGCAGAAAACGCCACTTGCTTGGACATATGTCCAGCGGGTGAGGGTCTTTTGTTCAATCTGGAACAGCTCCGACAAAGCCAACAAAAAATAGTGTTGGTCTTCGTAGTTGGTAAACGAACAAAAAATTGTCCGCTCCACAAATGACTTGGTCTCTAAATCGTTTGTCAGTCAGGGAGTAAAGGTGCTTACCCTTATATCTGGCACTCTTTACGCTTTCTGAGACGCACTGTTTATCAGAATTGAAGATACCACTGCGCTTACAAGAAAAAACTTTGGAAACTAAAAAATATATCATTAGAACGGAATACTTGGAGTAATGAAGGATTATGGTGGCAGTATTTGAAGTTCCTAGCAATTTTATTGATGAGAATTTAGCTGCATACACTTTGCAGTTTGGAAACATCGTGTATGTATCTCATGACAGTATGCGCGGTAAGTGAAGGTTTGACATGATTGATTGTAAATCCTTCTCCATTTACAACTGGTTGAATTTGGAAGGGCGTAGGCTAACTCTCATTGAGATAGGAAGGAAACAAGTCTGTTGGCATCGTGGAGAGATTAGTTACCTCTTAGCAAATTGCCCGGGGAAGAAAGTCCCTGAGAGAGCGTCCGACTGTTTTCGTAATCCTCCCAACTACAACAGTGAAAGATGATGCCTCGCCTGCTATCAGGACAACAGACCCCACACCTTCTGAGCAAAAAGATTATTCTCCTCTCCTTCCAAGACTTCTTGTTTGCCAACAACGGAAGCATTGGATTTCTTCAAGAAGCCAAAATGGAGGTGGATGGCAGTAGGAAAAGGTGGAAGGTGGACCCATCCTGCAGATCTTCATTCTCAGAAAGTTTACCAAAGGCAGGATGTAGTACCAGGTGGACTTTACCTCGACTTTTTAGCGGATTACCCTTAGTTTCAATTCAGTGTTACATAATAGATTGGTGAGATCTATTATTGACAAGAAATTCTAAACCGTCAAACGGGTGGAAAAATAGTATAGGGTATCACTCGCTGTGGGTAACAGGCAGTGATTGCTGGGGTCGTGTGTATCCATGGCTGAATCGACATAACAGTGGGATCACAAAAAAACAATAGCAGCAGCAGCACTGCTATCAACAATAACAACGACAGTATCAGTAGCGCCATTACCAGCAACATCATCAACCACAGCAAAGAAACGCTATTCAGTGGCAGTGGCGCGCTTCAGTTGGTAGCTCGGATGATGTTTCAAAATAAAAGAAAAAAGACATACCGAGATACAAAAGTGGGAATGACGAATGTTGTGTAGACACTGAGATCCTGGGGAGGAGAAATAAGCGCCATCCGCTGCAACTCGAAGACATAAGGTTCTCTTGGCTGATGAGTCATTTAAAAATTATGACAACAGATTTCTCTGTCTCAATCAAGTTAGATAGGCTTAAAGTTAGTTTGTCTCGTTACAGTAAATTCAACGGATCCTTGTTGGACGAGAAGGATTTTCAGGACCTGTTAGAACTAATTCTAAAGGGAGAATTGACGGGTGCCATAACTGAAAATAGTTGGTTGGATAATTTTGAGGATAGATTTAGATTTTTTACTGTCCACATTAGAAGATAGTTTAGTAGAGCAGGGAGCGTTAGAATCTAAGATGAATAGGGCAGTAAAGGCGGGAGATAGCGTTATAACAGACATAGCAAAGGCGAAGCTAGCCTTTTCACATAACAAATGGTACCAGTACCAGATGGCTGGGTGTAGGGTCACATTGTGGAGGATGGGGCTCAGTGGACCCTGGGAGTGAGCAGGACGGGCAGAGTACTCGGAACCAATGGTAGTCTTTGTAAGGTGTACTTGCATGTCTTGCAAATGTTTATCTCCTTTCTGGGGATTGTCTGTAGCTGCTAGATTGGGCAGGAGTTGGTCTTCTGGTAATTCATCGAGGTTATGGTGTGGTTTCTTTGCTAGAGCAAACATGGCTGGAGCGGAATTGGTTACTTCCTCCCTTAGGCGGTGCTGGGAAGTGGATTGAGGATTTTGGCGTGGATCTTGGCTGACCGTCTACGGACTGGCTAGTGTAGCGGTAGGGGCGCTGTTGGGGAGTAAGGCGGTACTGTCCAGGATGTTTTTTGTTTGGTTCGCGTGATCTTGGTTGATTTGTCTGCGGCTGGATTCAGGCTAAGCTTTATCAGCTGGATTAGCCTTCTGTGAGTGCCCCCGGGATCAAAATGGAGGTGGGGTTAATTCGATGACCTTCACTTTGTTTCGGTCTGTTCGTCAGGATTGTCCGCTTTCGCCCAAGCTGTACGTTCTTGCGTTGAAGCGTTTCCTTCTTGCACTTCTTCATTCTGTCACCACGGCCAGGTGTTCCGGTTATATTGTCGATGTTGGGGTGCTTGTAGAAGGCGGTGACAGGGTGTAGGAGGTCACCACGGAGGTCAGGACGGATGTTGTGAGGGGGTTTCGGGGGACAAAATTAGCTATGGGGGTTCGGTGGTTTTGCAGTTGAGTTCGTGGCGGGTTTTGCCTATTTGAACAGATAAACGTGCAAGATACTCGGCATCTGGTATGGTTTCGATTTCCAACTAAAGAAAATTAAAAAAAAATGATGGGTTTGGTTGTGGCTGCTGCCGGTGTTTGACACGGAAAGGGCTCTCCTTGGAGGAATGGGCTAAATTGTGTAGCTCGCGCATTGTCCCTTGTTCTTTACTGGCTTTCAGTGCTTCTTCCATGTGCAATTCTAATTGATCTAGATCCTACTATCATAAATGTTGGCGAGCTGAAGAGTTGCGGTCGGCTGTTGTCGAATGGAGCCGTGTGTTGTGTGTTTGTGGGGAACGGGACTTTCGAGATGGTTTGATCGACAAGCTCGGTGTGATAAAGGAGATGGATCGCTTATTGTGGCCGTGTGTCCCCGAGATTACCTCAACGATGAAATATCGCTCCCCTGGCAGGTGATTAAGAATGCCCAGTGAGTCGGCAAGAGGCTATTTTCAGCGCGTCTGGCAATTTCACCAGAGTGCATCCTTTGCAGTGGTATGAAAGAGTGTATCACGCTCACCTTCTTTCTATGCTTGATCGTACGGCTGTTGTGCAATTTTCTTGAAGGCTACATGGTTTGCTTACTGAATGGAAAGTTCTTAGTTCTGTAAGCCAGTTCTGTATGTAGCAATATAGTTTAGTCGCTGAATTGGACGGAAGATTTTGTGCCTCTTTGCTAACTCGGCATTATGAGAGTCGTGATTTAACGATGTGACAGAACGGATTTCACGAAAGCGAATCTTTTTCGTCTCAGACGCTGGTGGCATTTAACGAAGAACAAATGAAAAGTAAAATTCTGTCTAAGAGACCAAGCCTCTTTTCTTTGAAATTCTGCAAAAGATGGGTGAACGTTGCTCGTGAAAGGTACTAACCTTGAGTACTTGTTAGTGATTCCAAAGAAGATTTACGAAGATTTTTGAAATGTTAAGTGACAACCTATTTCAAGTAAGGGAGACTAGTTTTTGATTTTATTTTGAAAAATCATTTTAACTTAGCTAGAGTATGTGAGCTCATCGGCCTCATTCTTTATTTTTAGTACCCACTTTTTATTTTTATTCCTTTCTACACTTGTCGGCTTACAAATATTCGAATTATTCGCTAGATCACCGAAACTAAGCAACGATAAGTCTGTTTAATTCTTAGATGGGTGACCACTAAAGAAATTGTAAGTATGATAAGCAAACTGAGGAGATTACTTCGAAGGGGACTAGAGTTTCATGTGTATACTATCAATAAAAGTGCACATACGAAAAAAGTCTGGAAACCTATTTAATGATCCTCGTAATGGGGACTTTGAGATACAAGCAGATAACGCAATTCAGACCAGAACATCAGATTTATTTTTAATCAACTCGGAAAAAAGAACCTGTCATATAATGGATTTTGCTGTAATAACAGACCACTATGTGAAAGTGAAAAAAGTGAAAAGTTGGACAAATACCTGGACTTTGTCTAAAAGTTAAAAGAGCTGTGGAACATGAAACTGAGAAAGAGACTCGAAGAAGTGGAGGAAGAATTGGAACCATCCAGACAACAACGTTTCTAAAATCAGCTCGAATTATCAGAAGAATTCTGGAAACATGAGAAAATTTGCTGTCTCTCAGACTCCAGAGAAAAAGCCATCAGCTCATAGCTGGTTTGAAGAACTCAGAAAGAGTAAAATGACGATTTAATTTATGGAGTAAACACCTGGGCAATCCAGCCAGGTGTTTACTCCTTAGATTAAATCATAATTTTACTCTTTTAACTCTCAGTAAAGATAATCTGGGCACTTTTTAAACTGGAAAAATGATCAGCTTAGAAAACTTGGACTACGGAACGAGAAATATATGACGATTACCCCCAAAGAAGAGGTGGACAAATAATAGATTATAAGAAAAAAACGAGGAAAAAGGATTAGCCAGAACTGAGGATCGAGTGAATGTTGCATTTCAAGGATTTGAAGAATATACAAAAAAGATCAAAGAGAGATTAATTACAGCAATCTCCACCAAAAACCACGACCATTACACAACAACAATATCAATAGCGCAAACAGGAAAACAAGAATGATAAAAATGAAAAAAAACCAAAACGGGAAGAAAAAAACAGTTTGTTGATCAATTTTGAAAATAATCAAAGGAAATTACGCGCGAAATGACTTGGAAATGCTTACATAAAAGCAACTTTATCAGAGAAATTTCGTAAAAGCAGGAATAGATAAGAATCTGCGCGTTTCCGTGTGTGTGTGAGAGAGATAGAGATTGAGAGATAGACAGAGAGCGAGAGCGAGAGATAAAGCAAGCAACCATTTAATAAATGAACAATACTAACTAGTATAAAAGTACTATAAATTCACACACGATTTGATGGAGAAGGTGATTCTTTGGGAATTGTACAAGCGACTAAACTTGCACAAACCAGATTCTGTGTAAGAAAATAAGACACAAAATACTCCGGAATTTTGATATAAAAATGAATCACCCGATCCTGGCCAGAAGATAAGATTCAGTTGAAGTCAACATAAATAAAAGAATTTTTTGCAGAACACTGACTAAATGTAGAAGGAAGACAGGTATGTAAGTACCTTGACAATGCTGAAGAATTCTTGGAACATGAAGATGACAGTGATTCCAATGGATTTACGAAGGAACATAGAAAAAACTCGTTGAACTGAATATTATTCGAAAAATTGAGATCATCGAGACAGCAATACAACTGAAATCGGCTTAAAAACTGAGTAGAACCCTTGATAATCGATGAGACTTGCTGTCACAGAAAACCACCAATTACTGCTAGTGGAAAAAAAAACTTGTAAAGAAATAATGATTATTCACATAAGTGAATGCAGTAGATTAGTATAGAAGGAATACAAAACTAGGTACAATTGTCTGGAAAAGGTGATTCACTTGGAATTGTGCAAGAGATTAAAACTTGATTGTACTGATAGATGTATAAACCAGAATCCGTCCGAGAAAATGAGACCGATAAAATCTTTAGTACTTTACGATATTAACGGATAACCGAATCACAGCCAGAAGACCGGAAATAGTGTTGATTAGAAAGAAAAAAAATGTCATCAAGTGGATTTTTCTGGTTTTCTTTTATTTTCAGAGTGAAAATAAAAGAAAACGACAAATAGACAAATAATTGGATCTTAACAGAGAGCTAAAAATCTGTTGAACATGAGGGAAACAATGATACCATTTGCACCTGGTGCGCTTTGAACGTTCTATAAGGACTTGGAAAAGAGACTGAAGGAATTGATGATCAGAGGAAGAATCGAAACCATCCAGACCACAACATTGTTGAGGTTAGCTAAAATATTTATAAGAGCTCTGGAGACCCGAAAAGACTTGGTGTAACTCATACTTCAGGGAAAAATCACAAGTTAAAACTAGTGCCAGAAGAAAAAAGTGTGTGTATTCCTACAAAGTGTTCTTTCTTAGAAAGCGCAATACTTGATAAATTCACTTGTGTACCGTTGCAACACTTACTACGATTTATCAATCGTATTCACAGACGAGGAATGTTTGTTGTGTGGCCCCAGGCTCCTAAGGAATGAGTGTGATGTAGTAGCACTGTGACTGTGTATTGAGTGGTCAGACGAAAATATGTTGCGTTGACGGAGGAGCAGACGAATGTGTGGTGGTGAGTTTTTTTCGGGGAGTGGAGAGTGAAACACACAAAATACAACTCGGCCCTTCAATGTCCTTTTTGCATAGCATGGTTGAATTCTTGTTCGTTCCTTGTTTTCCTGAAAAGTAATCAGGTTCATGACTTTGTTGTTATTCAATTTTATTTACTCATCACGTTAATCTGACATTAACGCAAAAAATTCATATGCATTGTTATACTTTATTCTTTGTTCATTAAAAGTCAGTCACGAGGATCTGAAGAGAGAGAGAGAGAGAGAGAGAGAGAGAGAGAGAGAGAGAGAGAGAGAGAGAGAGAGAGAGAATTGACAGATTTTTCTTATATCTCACCTTTGGTAAGAACAAGTAAATTTTCGATTTGGGAGATCAAAACGCTATCGATCGATATTGACCGCCAAATACCTTCTACTTCAAGACGGAGTTATATATATATATATATATATATATATATATAAAACACAAATGCAAGGAATTTCACTTTCTTGCAAACTTTTATTTTTTGTCCGTGAATAGTCATCACAAATGACAAGAGAGAGAGAGAGAGAGAGAGAGAGAGAGAGAGAGAGAGAGAGAGAGAGATCCTTCATTGTATGAACCAACGATTGTGCGATTAAGGGGATTAAAAGTCTATCGATCGACGTTAATGGTTGAATACCTTCTATCTTGAATACCTTCTATGTACACATATATACAACTACCCCTTTTTTCTTATGTTCGTATCTACGTGAATTTTAAAGAGTTTTAGGAAATTACCACTGTTTTTTCTGTGTTCGCATACCCTATTTATTATTTGACAGCGACCTGTCTTTTTTTCTAAGAGATACTAAATATTACCATGAACTTTTGATTCAGTGATGGCAGTCCATTACACTTAAAAAAACCCTTTAATTTAATTTAAACAGATCTGTGTGACTTTAAAGAAACACATTTGACGGATAGCAGCCAAGCTATTTGGGATTTTAGTCATTTACTCTATCTGTTTGTGAGCTGACCGGTAATTTTCTTCATTTATTTCTTCATTTATTTATTTATTTATTTCTAAGTTAATCGACAATCTAATTTTGTGATTGACCGGATATTCTTTTATTTATTTCTTTATTTAAAACAACCGTAAAACAAGCGACACCACCCACCTCACACATCACTCAAAAAGTCACGGGCTGACATATAGATGCAACTACTAATTAAAAAAAGGATTTTTATAAAGTACGAACCTTCAAATGGAACCTGTCAAAATTTGAGCACATTCTGATAATTAGTTTACAAATTACAGTTATTCAAGTGAAGCTGCTGTTGCAAGTTTTCAAAACAATGGAAAAATCTGAATTTCCTACGTTGATAAAGCATTGGTTTCTAATGAGAAAAATACTGTTCAAGCAATGGTTTGATAAGTGTTATTCGGACTCAACGCCGTCGGAAACAATGGTTAAGAGGTGCTACGCTGACTTTAAACACGGTCCTACAGACACAAATGATGCTAAATACTCAGGTTACCCAAATTCGGCAGTTGTCCCGGAAAACACCAAAAAACTTCACAAACTCGTTTTGGCCGATCGAAAATTGAAGTTGCGTGAGATAGCAGTGGAGTTGAAGATATCAAAAGGCAATGTATTTACCATTTTGCATGAACATTTGTCCACCACTTCACTCCGGAGTCAAATCGGCAGTCAGCAGAGTGGACAGATGCAGGTGAAAGCCGTCCAAAGCGACTACTGGCTGTTGCTGACCTCAAAAGAATATTCCAGGGAAAGAGATTTGGTTCCAATAAAGAAGTGATATCGGAAACTGAAGCGTTCTACAAAAAAAAAAAAGCATCGAATTGTTAGAGAAGCGTTGGAATCTGTGTATCACCCGAGAAGGAGACTATATCGATAAATAAAGTCGAATATTGCCTAAAAGTTCTTGCTTTATTAGTTAAGCCCGGGACTTATTGAGTGATAGGTTATATATATATATATATATATATATATATATATATATATATATATATATATATATATATATATGTGTGTGTGTGTGTATTTATATATGTATGAAATGAATACATCCTTTTGGAGAAATCATGGGTATTTGTTATTTACAAAATTATTCAGTTAAAACAATCAAAGAATAAAAATAAATGGCAAGTGATTGATTTAACAGAGGTACGAATTATTGTTCAAAAAGAACAGACAAGTTTTTTTTTTACCTTTCTCATGGGTTTTAGTGTACTAGTCTGAAAACTATTATTACATTGTTTGAAGTGTTACACAGATTCGGGCAGTTTTTCACTTCTTTTCCCGGTTACAAAATTAAAAAAAGGAAATTTAATATTTTTATGCCACATGAGGTTTCTTCCCATCTTTATTTTGTTAATTGGAAATTTGGTGATTTTTTTTTATTGTAGTTTGATTACTTAAAAAAAATATGCATGAATATATACCTACTTATCACAGATTTTGTAGTATATCAAAAGAGTGCCTATACACACTTCTATATCATTTCATTATTTGTTTGTGTTTTTTAGCCCTGTGACCGTGAACTTGGTGTGACAATAAGTCTCCTCAGCTCTCAAGGACTCTCTTAAATATTCTAGCTCACCTCAGTCGAGCTGTAACTGGGGTCGGTCTCATTTCTTTTTAGAATGACCATATCCTGTAGTCTCTTTTCAAGGTTTTTCGAGGTTGTTGTAGTTGTTCTTCTTCTATTCGAGTTTTTTACACCAGTTTCAACCGAGTATATTTCCCTGGAATCTGAGTGAAAGCAAATCTTCTCATGTCTCCTAGGCTTTTAAAGTATTAGAGCTGATCTTAGCAACACCGTGGTCTGTTTGGTCACGATAATTCCTATGATTTTCAACTGCATCATCTACGATTGGTATCGCTTTTAACTTTATCTTCCTCTTGTTTTTCTGCGTTCTGTTTAAGATTCAAGTTTTTGACCATATTTTTACATTCTTTCATTTTCACTCTGTGGTCCGCTGGAACAGCAAAATGCACTAAATGAAAAATTATTTTTTCTTGTTAATTAGCTCTGTCTTGTCTTCTGGCCAGGACTGGGTAATCCCTTTATACGTCAAAATAGCATTGAATTTTATGGGTCTTATTTTCCAGAATGGATTCATTTTTCTTAGTGAAGGCAATTTTCAATCTCTTGCACAAGTCTCAGTGGATCACCTTCCACATCCAGTTGTGTCTAGACTTGTATCTTTTGTTCTAGTTTGCTGCATTCGCTTATTATGTGATAAACCGTTTTATCTCTGTCACCGCATAACATTCACCTGCTCTTCTGTTGCGTATTAACAAATTTTGCTTTGGTTAAATTGGTCTTTATCGTATTATTTTGTGCTGCGATTAAAAGAAACTGAATTTCTCTCTTGAGGTTTCCATCCATGTCATCTTACGTATAATACTATTTGTTTGTCGCTTGAAGTATTCACGAAGCTGTTTTTTTCCTATCAAGATTTTGTTGTTTTACTCTCTAACTTTAAGTTTCTTATATTGATATTAATATAACTGGTTGTTTTAATAAGTCCATCTTTGCTTTTTTTAGGGTTTTCATCGTGTCTTTGAATTGTTGCACTTACGCAATCTTCAAAGCTGGTGTGTCGTTTTGTTTCTTCTTTTAATAATACAAAGTCTGTCTATGTCTCGCCCAATCGACTGGGGATGTAGAATACGCCGAATGCATCTCTGCATAGGGATAAGACTCCCCAACAAGTCTCCTGGATATGACACAAAACCATCTGATGGTGAAACTCCAGTTCTAAAGTTTTGGCGAATGTGGAGTACCTCTTCATAATCATTTCTCCTTCGTTCATTCTAACTCGGAGTGGTAGTATCTATTAGGGTCTCATCTATGAATCATCAATGGATCATTTCACTGCGTCCCAATGACAAATAATCAATCTTAAATTGAATCATTAGTATTACGTAGCAATACTTGAAACCATTTAAATGTGTGTAAACAAATGAGTTCTAACTCGAGTAAAAATACAGGTACTACCAAAATATTCTCACACACACACACACACACACACACACACACACACACACACACACACACACACACACACACACACACACACACACATACACACACATATATATATATATATATATGTTTGTGTGTGTGTGGTTGTAGTTTAGTATTGAATGACCTAAAAGGCTTGATAGAACTGTTTAATTATTCACTATACTTGACGCTTTTTAAATGTGTGTAATCAACAAATATCAATACATAAAAACTATTTAACTGTGTGCAAATAAATGAATAACCATTATTTCCACTTCTTGCCCTTTTTATGTTTTGGGGGATCATTCCAAGAGCGCCAATTACAAATGGTATCACAGTTACCTTCATGTTTCACAATTTTCTTAGTTTTCTACCTTAATGTCGTCCATGTACTTTGGATAAATAATCTTTTCTTGTGGTTTTGTAAATTTGCAACCCTCAGAGCACTTCCTAAGTATGTAATTGAGTGGCATCATTGATATTACAAATAGTAATGGGGAAAGTGTATCTCCCTGGAGTCTGCTTCTGGATTTTCACTTCTGCTGAAATAATGATAATAATAATAATAATACGATTGGGTTGGCAAGGTGATCCAATGGGAAATGTGCGAGAAATTGAAATTTGACCATAGAAACAAATGGTATATGCACAACCCAGCACCTGTCCTAGAAAATAACGCACATAAACTCCTATGGGACTTTAACATACACATGGATCACCTAATCTCGGCCAGAAGACCAGACCTAATAATAATCAACAAAAAGAATAGAACTTGGAAAAATGTCGACTTTGCTGTCCCGGCTGACCACAGAATAAAACTGAAAAAATGTGAAAAGAAGGATAAGTACCTCGACCTTGCTAGGGAATTGAAAAAAACTATGAAACATGCAGGTGACAATTATACCAATTATAATTGGTGCGTTTGGAACAGTAACCAAAAGATTACTAAAGGGACTGGAAGACTTGAGAACGGCCGGAATACCGAGAAGAGTCCCAGAGACTTGAGGAGACTTGCTATCACTCAGCCTCCAGTAAAAGACCATCAGCTAATGCTGATGTGAAAAACTCTAATGAGTAAATAATAATAAACTAAAAGAAAGGGTAGATTCCAACACCTGCTAGCTGAGAAAAAAAACGATATCTCTGCTCCGCTATCCAATACTTGGGAAAAAACGGTCTGTGATATTTGTCTTTAATTTGAAATGCATAATGAATTCTTTCACTGTGTGCGCTAAGTGAAATGTTTGTCGACTTTTTGCAATTTAAATGAAGATAATGCCATTAATTTTAACCGATTTTTAAGCCGAACTATCCCGAAAAGTATGCGATTGATTTTGAATATTTTATTTTCGGCCTGTTAGGAATTGTATATTTGTCTGTAAATCTTTTGAGTTACTGACTTTGAGTACAGTTATTGGAGCACCCGAACAGCGGAAATAAACTGCGAGGGTAGTTGATCTAGAATCGAATGTTCGCAAAAGCCATGTGACATCTTATTATAACCCCTCCAACCTCCCCCCCCATAGATTCCAACACTGAGAAAGAAATAACATCTCTGCTCCTACTATCCACTACAAGGGAAAAATGTTCAGTGATATTTGTCTTTGTTTTGAAATGCATAATGAATTCTTTCACTGTGGGCGCTAAGTGAAATGTGTGTCGACTTTTTGCAATTCAAATGAAGATAATGGTATTAATTTTAACCGATTTTTAGCCGAACTATCACGAAAAGTATGTGATTGATTTTGAATCGTTCATTTTTGGCCTGTTAAAAATTCTTAAGCTGTTTCTGTCAACCCTTAATTTAGGCTTAAAAGAAAAATACTTTCGAGATGAGTAGACAGCGTTGAGGTGGGTCAACTAAATACATTCACAATTAGTCTGGCAAAAATGTTAGGAAGAATTTCAGTTCCCAATCTGTTGGGGCTAGCTTTATAAAAATGACACCATGATCTTTAGCAATGAAAGCAACAAAATGACAAAACGGAACTACCTATAAATAACTCATGGACTAATTTTAGGAAATAGATTATAAAAATAGCCTTTCTGAAGACTTTAACTAAGTTGAAACTTAAACATTTTGAAAGATTTTTTGTGACTCACTGAAATGTACTCTTAGAATAAGAGTACTAGGTCGCATCTATGTCAGGTACGCAGATAAACAACCCCAGGGTCTAGTACAGCAGCAATATGCGACCCATGAAAAATGAAAAATCGAAATATAATTCAAGATGTGACCAAAACAATAGGTTTAGTTGTCACGATCGGCATCCAGTGAATGTGGGCTGTTCTTTTTTCAAGAACACAAACGATTCTTTTTTTCAGGCACACAAACGATGAACAAATCAACTACTAAAATCAGAGACCACAACGGAGGAAGTAGATTAGGGAAGATAACAAACTTGCTCTATACTGTTATTTCTACAGAAAGAGGGTATAGAATAAGAATGATAGACATTTGGACAGAATTCGCTTGATTTAAGACAACAAACCAAAGACTCGCTGACCAGATTAGGACAATACTAAAGAATGGTTGTTTTTCAGACGTTGAAATATTAGAAATCTACCAGCAAATATATAGGTAAACATATCAACAGACCTTTTATACAGTAACAGAGATACTCAATACAGGAAAATCAGAAACTCTTAACCAAAACCAAACGCTGAATGATAATGGCAAAATCATCGCAAATACAACAACGCACAGATTAACGCAAGAAGTGAAAAGAAATGTATAAATGATGAAAAGGATCATGTCCGAATAGAAAACCACATTGACTTCTCCTAAGAACCAAGACTGGAGGACAGTCAAGTCCAAAACCGAGAAAATAAACGACTTATTTAAAATATCCTGACAAAAAACATCATAAAATTAAACGATTTAATCTATGCTGGAGCAAAATAAGTCTGTGAAAAAATCGGGATGCCTCTGAAGACCACAGACAGAAAGTCAAAACCTGGATGGGAAATCAGATTAATCGCTGATAAGAAAACTAAAGCAATAGGGAAAATATTAAAAAGAACATGAAAATATATTCGGATGAAATGGAAAATGTACAACAAAAACAAAAAGTACACCTCGAAGAGACAAATCAAAAAGTACTGGCGAAAGAAGGACGACTACATAGATACCAAGACATCATTGAACAATGTAAACCAAACAGATCATTCGAAAACAACGAAAGAAAATTCTACCTGCAAGTAGTGGGGAGAATAGGAGAAGACATACCAACTACCGGATGCAAAAGAAGCAAAAGCATAATAAAAAAGCTGAATAGATCATCGATAATGAGTTTCGAATTCTCATAGAAGGCCTTAAGATGGAAATATACCTCGACGCACTCAAGACAACACTAAAAAATATCAAACTGGAAAAACCTAAGCGTAGTTGCCATACGTGGATTTTGGTAAAAATAATCCACCTCCGTCCACAACAGACCGGCTAACGAAATGAATAAATGCATACACAAAACTGAGTTACTCTTATGAATGACCAAAGGCAAGATCTCCTGGATCCAGAAAGATCCCCTCAAGGGAACCGCCCCAAACAACTACATACCTATTATGTGCCTACAGATGATGTGGAAAATACTAACGGCTCAAATTAGGGAAGACATCTACTACTCATTGATAAGCCGAAGAATCTTCCCAGAGGAACAGAAAGGATGCCGCAAGGGGACCAGAAGCACAAGAAAACTACTGTATATAGATCAACACATCCTCAACTAGAGTAAAACGAGACGGAAAAATCTAGCTATGGCCAGGATTGATTACCAAAAGTTTTACGATAAGGTTACCCAAAGCTGGATACTACAAGTCTCAAAATGTATAAAATACCTGACGAAGTCATAAAGTTCATTGAGAAGACCATGGAAACCCGGAAAGCGGAATTGACTGGAGGAGGGAAAAACTTAGTAGAAGTAAAGATCCAGAGAAGCATATTGCAGGGAGATGTACGATCACCATTACTATTTGTAATAGTAATGATGTCACTCAGTGAAATTCTCAGGAAATGCACAGCCGGATACAAACTCAATAAATCGCTGGAAAAGATCGGCTATTTGAAGTAATTGAACGACACCAAAGTCTCTGCCAAAAACGAAAAAGAATTGGAAACCCTAATACAGACTGTTAGAATATACTGTCAAGATATTGGGATAGAATTTGGCATAGACAAATTCGCCATGTTAGTAATCAAAAGCGATGAGATGACGTTGACAGACTGTAGGTTTCAAGAAAAGAGGAGGACGGGAAATCGCCAGCATTGAAGACAGCATTGAGGCTTCGATACAACGACTCGAAGACTACATAGAAAAGCGCAGATTGGCAGAATTGAAATGAACTGAAAACAACAAAAATGAGAAAGAAAACAACTTTATGGACGTTTTAAGCGGCAAACAAACATGTTTCATGAGAAAACGTGGACGTGGCTAAGAAAGGCAAACTTTAAGTAAGAAACTAAATCTCTCCTAATAGGAGCATAAAATAACCATATCAAAGCGATAATAGATAAGACGCAACAAAATAACAGATGTAGGCTATGTGGTGATAGAGACGAAACCACCAATCACATATAAACGAATGCAGCAAACTAGCACAAAAAAGCATAAGACTAGACATTACTGGGCGGGAAAAGTGATCTACTGGGAACTGTGCTGGAAATTTTAATTTGACTATACGAACGAATGGTATATGCATAACCCAGCATCTGTCTTGGAGAATAATACGCATAAACACCTTTGGAATTTTGAGATACAAATGGATCACCTAATCTCGAGCAGACGACCAGACTTTATAATAAAAAAAAGAACTTGCAGAATAATGGAATTTGCTGTTCCGGCTGACCACTGAGTAAATTTGAAAGAAAGCGAAAAGAAGGATAAGTACCTCGATCTTTCTAGGGAATTGAAAAAAACTGTGGAACATGAAAGTAACGGTTATACCAATTGTCGTTGTTGCTCTTGGTACAGTCACCAAAGGTTTCGTGAAAGGACTACAGGACTTGGAAATAAGAGGTTGAGTGGATACAATCCAAACCACAACATTTTTGAGATCGGCCAGAATACTAAGAAGAGTTCAGGAGACTTGAGGAAACTTGTCCGTGAAACTCCAGTGAAAAACCATCGGCAAATGCTGATGTAAGAAACTCTGAAGGAGTAAAATAATAATAATAATAATTGCCTATTCTCCTGAGGAAAGTGCTGAAAAATATCACCCAAAAGAGTTAACTAAAAACAAATATATAGAATATATATATTAACTATTTTCATTCAACCTAGGTCTTAGATGAAGGTCCAATGAAGGATTTGTAAGAAACCGAAAATAGGAGTGAAAATTGATAATAATCAGCCAAACGACTAGATCAAGTGAGAGTCAAAAAAAAAAAAAAAAAGAACAAAAAAAGAAAAAAAGATAACTTGCCCAATAGTGGACTTTGCCGTTCCGGCTGACCACAGGGTATAACTGAAGTAAAGCGAAAAAAGAAATAAGTACCTAGACCTTGCTAGGGAATTGAAAAAACTGTGGAACATGATAGTGACGGTGATACCAATTGTAATAGATACAGTCACTAAAGGATTGATACAGGGACTGGTGGGTATGGAAATAAGAGAACGAGTGGAGATCATCCAAACTACAGCATCAGTGATATCGGCCAAAATACTGAGGAGACATGAGACTTGCTGTCACTGAAACTCTTGTTAGAAACCATCAGCTAACGCTGGTGTGGAAAACTTGTAAAGGAGTAAAATAATAAATGCTTGGGTCAGTCACATAAATGCTTGGGTCAGTTTTGCTATATTTTGGTAATGTCAAACACACCTCGTCAGCTTTTGTTCGTGTGCTGATCTTATGTACACCTAAAAAACTAAAAAAAACAAAAAATGAATAAATGTTTCGAATGAAAATTAAATTCTATAATTTCCCAGATTTGGAGGGGTATTAGTAATTTGAATTTTAGAAATGTATTTCTAAGCCTTTTTCATTGGCTGGTCGCTCGTTTAGATGAAGTATTTTCTCTGAGCGTGACATCTCGCCTCGACATAGTACTTAGATACATATGGAAAGGGTGAACCATCTACTTCTTGTAAAGCTAACCAAGAGAGTGTGTTACTGAATCTGTGCGTAAGGTGATCTTCTTTTTATGTGAGATGATCACTCTACGTAAGTGTCAGAGAGAGCGAGCGAGCGAGAGAGAGAGAGAGAGAGAGAGAGAGAGAGAGAGAGAGAGAGAGAGAGGTCATCGATAAAACCCACTCTGATCTGTATCACCGCAGTTGACAAAGAGCCGCTTCAGTATTCAAGGTGTCCATTTACAAATAGAAAGTAAGCAACCTGAGCTGTGAGTGTGCCAGCACGGCATCCCTCTATTCAACTTGGCCTTGTGGTTTACTGAATTTAAACACTAAGCTTACAAATATGGAGAATACTGTAAACAGTGAATTCATTAAAGCGATAATAATCTGTGAGATTGCTTGCTAAATATTATGAAGTTCTTTCATTTTATTGGTTTATTTTTGTAGATATCGTTTGGAGTGAAAAAGGGAAAATTCACAGTTGCCAAACGCTAGAAGCTGTTTTAAATACCTTTAAATTTAAAAATGAATTATATATATATATATATATATATATATATATATATATATATATATATATATATGATACATATATATATGATACATTGTTTTTTCTTTTCTTTTCGAAAAACAAAAATAAACGAAAATGCAGGAATATCTAGTTTTTGATATTTTTTTTATACAGGTGAAGGTGAAATAACATATGCTTTAGTCAAAATCTCTTGACCAACTTCTCACACGATATTTGTACAGGTTCGATATCTAGTGGTTGTAACTTGATTCATCTAGCTAAGGGAAGTAAAACACTCAATTCAGCTCAGTTGTAGACCAAGAGAGGAATGGGCTCCACCAGGCTATTTTGCCAAAGATACGTTACACAAGTAGCGCCCTGACAACCAAGCGGGATCACAGGACCAGAGAGAGAGAGAGAGAGAGAGAGAGAGAGAGAGAGAGAGAGAGAGAGAGAGAGAGAGAGAGATCTTCAATAAAACCCATTCTGGTCTGTATCACCGTAGTTAAGCGACAAAGAGCCTCTTCAGTTAAGGTGTTCATTTACTAATAGAAAGTAAGCAACCTGAGCTGTGAGTGAGCCACCCCCCTACACACTGGAACGCAGAACGTAGACACATACAAACAGAGACATTCTTATCAACATTCTCAGAAACATATAAAAGAAATGCTGTTATATACTTGAAAGATATTATCAGTGGGAAGCATAATCAACAGCAATGACCTTTGTTCGTTTGTTTACTTTTCTGACGCCGGAAAGCTAGATTGATGAAGATATATTATTTTGCGTTCGTCGTCTCTCCAACTGTAAGGTTTTTGACTAATTCCTAACCGAAGCATCTTCTTTGGGGATCTTTCTCGAGACCTGGAAGTTATTTCGTTATTTTTGTTACTCTACCGGACGTGCAACCATTCGTTGATGTTGGGATCAATGTTCATATTAAAAAATTCTGATTTTTGTTTTAGAATTCCTTCACTAGATGAATATCGTTAGTGAATATCGTTAGTGCTACCAATGTAGTAAGGGCTTTTGGAAATCTTCATTTCAAACAAACAATAACCTTTATGGACAATTTGTGTTTAACATAGATACTCATATTCACATACGGATACACACGGAATTACGAATTCACAGAGACTTCTAAATATTTACACAAAACATCTGATGCACATGTGCATGAAAACGTACGCTTACGAGAGCATAAACACTCAAAAGAATACATACGCACACATAAAGTTTCACACAAACTCATATAATCGAAAGTACACATAGCGGTATGTATGTACTCAACCACATACATATATACAAGAAGACATTCGCGAATATTCTCAGTGCTACAAACTCTTATTCGTATATAACACACACACACACACACACACACACACACACACACACACACACACACACACACATATATATATATATACATATATATAAAACGTCATATGAATCCATTTTCACTTCCTGATATGAGGAACTTCTCTTCTCTTCGAGACATTCATGATGTAACACTTATCGATGCAGGAATTGTTATTGACGACCTGAGTTCAGATCCTGATCGAGGCTGTTCCACATAGCTGTAATACCCTTAGGAAAAGTATGCATTCATCTCTTCTTCCTCCAGCTATGAGTAAATTGTCGGACAGATTGGGTTCTTTAATCTCAGTATAGCAACCGGCTCACGAGAAAGGTATTTCTGAATTCAAACTAGCTGTACTTCCTTTAAAATTTGACCTTAGTCGTGGCGTAGGAATTGGGTAAATGCCTACACAAACACATAAAAAGTTACACATTTACTCTCACATACATAAATGCCAAAACGTAAGGAAAGTAATCACTCCTTTTTATTTCCACAGTGATGAACAAATGTCTGTCAATTTAGCACTTCATGGAGTGTTGTTTTTGTTCGGGTGGTGAAACAACGTGTTGCCAACGATGATTGATTAATTGATTTTAAAGGCATATTAACCCTTCTAGAGCTATTTATGTCTTGGGTTAAGAGGATCAAGTTCAATATACGTTAATATTTAAACGTTTCGTGTAGTTGTTTCTTAAGAGATTTTCTTTTGCACATATCCAAGTGAATAAGAATAATTTGTAAACAGATCTATTCGTCCCATAGGTAGGACTATAAAAGGTACTACCACTTCAGGTTAGAATGAGCTGGGAGTAATGGGAATGAAGGTATACAAGATATTGCTCAGAGCTTTATAACTGGAGCCTTACCATCAGATGAAGTTTTGTGTCATATTCTGGATACCCCATTTTCATGGGTGGTTCTTACTCCTCTACAGGGGAATACAGCCAATGTTCTACTGACGTGACTAATAACATTGTTTGTTGAGGTGTAAAGGAAATAAGATTTAGAATAAAAGACAAAGCAAAAATACTTTTCATTAGTTCTAATGTAAACAGTGTCCCAGTCATAAAACGGTGTGTGATTGCTGATACGTACGTATTGTCGCAGTTCATTCTGAAAGTAAATCTACCTTTTTTTTATTTTGTTGGACCATGTCGTTAGATGATATTAGCTGAATGAAAGTAGAGATTGAAATCTCCTATCATTTATCCGTTTTTTTTTAACTCGTTGCAAAAACAACTTTGCGTAAGTCTGGCAAAATGGTGTCTAAGGTGAATGTGTGTATGGAACAAATAGCCAAATTTACTTCCATTGACATTCATAGAATCTTTCTGTACGTGTACTGAAGCCAAACAGTCGAAGTAAGCTTTGTTAGTCGGTGGGTAATTGCAGTGTGATAGTTTTCCACCATCAACGACATCAGCGCCCAGCTATATGAGACGTGACCAATTGGGAGAAGTCAGAAGGGCAATTGCGTGGACTCTCATTTTAGAGGCTAGGCAGTCTTACTCAAAACTTGGGTAGATCCAACATTCATTTGTTGGTTACCGGAACTGCTTCAAGTTAAGAGTTATATTTTTTGCCTTAGCAAAACTGCCCATACGGAGTGGAACGATGAATTATAGATGAACAAAGTATTTTCCTTCATCGATATAGAAAACCACGCCACGTGTTTTAATATCTTGCTTGCCGATTTAAAGAACTTGAAACCTTTAAAATGAATATGAGTAGATTTTTTTTGTTATCCTATATTTTTATTTGCTAGCCAGGGCCACGGTGTTCTTCCGATAAGTCCGTTAAAAAACGAAGGTATACACGTGACACGACGTGAAAAAAGAAAAGAAAAAACAGTGAAAATGTTCACTAATAGATCAATCAAAAACTATGCATGGCATTTGACAATGAAAACATTTCTTTCTCCAAACGATAACCTAAGGTCGAAACTAGTTGAGTGCAATAAAAAATTGAACAACATGAAAGAAACATTCCCATTTGTCTTATCTCTTTCATTCATATTGTTATGGGACCATTATCTACCCATTCATGGGCTTTTCCAAATTCTATATTAATCGTGAACCAAGAACTCTCGAATATATTAGATACTCTGCTGACATTTGACTGACAAGTAAGCCTAGCTTACGCCAATACTTTTCTCTGTATCTTGTTACTTCAAAATATCTTTAAACTTATACCATGTTCCGAGTTGTCTTTTCGTGGTCCCAACCTGGGTCCACACACACACACACACACACACACACACACATATATATATATATATATATATATATATATATATATTATGGTTGGCAAGCTTATTTTGGATAATTTTCAATGTAAGTTACTATTATCATCTTGACTGTTTGTGGAGGTGCCCGTGGTGTAGTCGTTATTGTCGTAGGAAATGGACACGGCGAAACGAGTTCAAATCCTGGACGAGACTGATTGCATTTCACATAGCACTAATACCCTTGGGAAAGGTATGAATCCAATTATTCTCCCTCCAGCTATGGGTAAATAGTAGGGCAGACTAGGTTCTTCAGCCTTGGTGAGGCAACTAGTCTAGGAGAAGAAAAACTCTGAATTCAAACCTGTTAAACTCCGTTTAAAAATTGACCTTGTCTCATATCCTGCCCGAGCGGAGGGGTTGGTAAATAGTATCTTGACTGTTTGTGAATTCGAATATTCTCAGCTTTTGTGAGAGATCAGATACGAATAAAGTTTTTTAATAGCTAGGAAATTGTTCAGTGGAATTTTTGCCTGATAAACGTTGATTTGCAAGAAAGAGACAACTGAATTTCAGAAAAAAATCGATGTCACTAATAAATGAAGATTTACTCTCAACTTTAGACATATGTTACCATAAGAGTCGAAAGAAAAATGTGAGTAAACTAAGCGCTTGTGATACCTTAATTATGATGCATTTAATGTGAGAAAGAAAGAGAAATTAAAAGAGAAAAAGTGTAAGAGAAAATGAGAGAGATTGATGAAAAGGAGAGGGAGAATGACACGGAGAAAAGTGAGAGACAGATTGTGAGAAATAAAATAAATAAAACGCATAACTAACATTTATCTTTATCTTTATATTTATATATATATTGAGAGAGAGAGTCAGACAGAGAGACAGACAGACAGGCTGATAAAATCATCGGTCTATGGAAAATCCAGATTTTCTCTTGACTAGATGTGCTTTTTGCGAACAAGACAAGTTCCAACGAAAGAGAAAGAAAATTGTAGCTTATAATAAACGTTAACTAAAGTTGAAAGCTACAAAAACTCGCAGAGACTTGATTTCTATATAATTAGACAATACGTATTTGTTATGCTCATGGCGAATAAGACAAAGATAAAAAAATTCGTGTCCATGTTTAGATGTGATTCCAGTGCCATCACCGACTTAATTGTCAAGATTGTTTCGTCCGTGTTCAATAATTGACATAGAATTCTGAGAAAACAATAAACAAAACAAAAATAACTAAAAAACAAAACAAAATTAACCAGCCTTCGTTATACTTAAATCTGTCTGTCTTAATATATTCAACTTCATCCATTTAGGAATTCTTTTATCTCTAAGATTCTTTATTCCTGCATTTTCTCTTTAATTAAAACTTCTGAATTCTTTATTTTCAGACATGTTAAACATTACACGAGGCAATTTTTTTGTCTACTTTATAGGCAAATGATTCGGCCCCAGACTAAATCAAGTTTGCTGATTCCGGGACCTGACATATGTATTGTACATAAGTCTATAACTGTTAAATGTCTGTTAGTTATTCAACTGGAGTTTTGGACTGGAGGCAGACATATATTAGTTCAAATTTCTACTAACCTATAATGATTGATAACATATTTAGCACGGAAATTGTTTCTAGGATTCAAATAATTCTTATCTATCCGAAATCAATGAGAATATAATCGTATAATGAATTAGAACGTGATTAAATGATGGAGAAAGCAAACAAACAAATAAAAATCAAAAGAAAAAATGAATGATAGAAACAATCATTTGATAGTATTCGGAAGTTTTATTCGGAAGATTCTATCATATCTACATTAAGCCCTGTCGGCACGGTTTAGAATAAGCCGATTGCATCCTCTGGAGAGGGGACGGACTCCTTCAAAAAGAGATATCCTGAGTATGACACAAAACTGCATCTGATGCTACATAAATGTCAAGTCACTTAAAGAGGGCTACAGTCGAATGTAGCTCAGTTCTACCTGTCACACAATTAACTCCGTTCTACCTGTTGACAATTAAAACAGATCCTTCTTCAAGCTTATCTAATGTGGAGGTTGGCTAGGATAAAAATAGAGCCAGTAAAAAGCATGTAAGACCAGCGACCACCTAGTTGACACGTTCGTGAATCACAAAAAAAAAAAAACAGTACATAGCATTGAAGTTTTATTTAGCAAATCGCTTCAACTAAACCTCAACAGAGTGTGTAGGACCACTCCATGTTGCTATATCCTTGAGGCGGTATAAAGGGGATGAGCCAGAGTCTATGAAACCCCCAAAACAACTCATGCACATGCTGTCAAGTCTGATAAACAATCATCATCCTTTAAGTTGATAGCAATATAGTTTAACGTGTGGCCTTATTTAAGAACTTATGCGATAAGCTTTCGAACTGGGCTATAATGTTGCGGAAAAGCCAAAAGTATTTGTAGAATGGACGGTGAAGGCGCGGTTGATCAAAGTACAGTAATCAGATGGTTCAAGAAATTTCTCTATATTAGCATGAACCTTATCGATCAAGCAGGATCAGGTATGGTTAAAACCACGGATTCCGAAGCCATACTCCAAACAATAGAGATAAATCTAGCAAGTTAAACTCGAAGAGTATCAGGCAAGCTGCGCATTTCACTGTCCACAGTGATTCGTCACCTTCAGAACATCGGCAAAAGCATCCAGAGTAGCCGAATTATCTCACATTACCAAAATACTGCAAACCTTATGACTCACCTTAGTATTAATACTATATTATTACTATAATTAGTATATTCATATTCAAGGATTATACTAAATGGTATATTTATATGGAAGGAAAAATTAGGTTGCAATTGAAAATGACCCAATAAATCTAAAATGCTTTGATATTAGCTGAAAACTTTCAGATATCTACAGCGACTGTGTGTTGAACCAGTTTCTTATTGTATGAACTTGGAGTAATCGCAGATATGTCCTATGTCTCTCTGCATCACAATTGATTGCAATACCTTGAACTGTAAGAAAATATCGAATCAAGAATGTCAGAATTGTATTTTAAGATAATATGGAATTGTATTCTTTGATATGTTTTTAGCATGATATTTCTTACATCAGCATAAATTTCAATTCTATGAGACCAAAGAAAGTTTTGCCGACAGCTCTGATTTGCTATTTGACATCAGTACTTTAATATCAAACCGCTTTGTCTGTGGGGATTAGAATAAGCTCACACTTATGCCGGGTATATAAAACACGCTCTTCCCCCCCAAAAAAATTGTGTCATGAGTCTGACATAAAACTTCATCTGATTGTGAGGCTTCAGTTCTAGAGCTTTGATGAGTGTGAAATGCACCTTAATTGCCATTACTTCCAAGTCCACTTTAAACTGGAGTGGAAGAAACTGTTATGGTCCCATCTATGGGCCACATAGATCAGTTTAAAATAATTCGAATTCGAATTTAAAAACGACGCAGAAAATGTAAATATGAACGAACAATGAACACGATTTCCTAATTTCCTGGCATAAAATTACCCAAGAACAGTTGACATTCCGTTAAAATCAGTCATTCACTAAACCCATCTGATGTCGGATCTAATAAAAGTGACTTCTTTCAATTGCATAACTTTTCTATACGCCCAAATTTACTTTTAGATTCTGGAATCCACAAACCTCTTGTGTCATTGCTTCTTCATGAAGATGAGTTTGATTTGAAAGTGTAAAATGAAGATCTTTTATTAAATTTTCCCCGTTGCATTGTCTGTACATTGTCCAAAATATTGACATGCCAGAAAAATTCAGAACACAAATTCTGAATAAGTATAATCTATTTAGTTTTCACTAGGTACCAAAGTTTTTGTTGTCTAGTGTTTACTTTTAAATGAATAAAGAATATGCCAAAGGATAATGCTTAGCAAAGTAATCTTTTAAGCCATTAATTCTATTAGTTTCAGCGGGTGCTCTAAATTTCTTGCCTTGTGTGAAATAAGTCTAAAGTGGTGAACCGGCAATTTTTATTGAATTGATTTTGATTCTGACCGGTTGCCGCATATTTGTGGTTATATGACAGATAATACTAAACTGAGTAAATATCTTATAGTGTCTATCGAGCAATAGTATACAGAAGACTATGAATACGGCTTTGAATTTGATTCTCACAAGATATCACAAACTTTTGTCTTTGTGTCATATTGAGCACAGTTTAACAGATATCAATAGATTTCTTCATGAACCTTTGTTAATGCTTGGTGGTAGAGAAGATATTTGGTCAAGTCCCCACTTTCCAATGACTAATATTAACATTAGTATATCTGTGATATAATTCTACTCAACAAAATGGAAGGAAAGACAAGATAAACTCATTTACGCTTACAATAACATTTCAACTTTAATTTATAAATATAAATACAAGTCGAATTGGTAGAAAGAATGCACAAATGTGTCCGATGGTAGAATTACACGTACATTTTTCCATGAACAAGCAGTATGTAGAAGGGACACAAAATGGAATTAAGTCTTATTAAATCAGTGCACATAATATAGACATGTGGCTTTACTGTTTCCTATTAGAACAAAGGCCAAAAGATGCTAAGAAGTTTTTTTATTATGTGGCACCCTACGTAGCCCCTAACGGGCAAGCCAACTCTCCAGTAGAGATATTTATTTATTGTATCCCTACAAGTTTATAAGCCTAGGAATAGGTAATTTGAAATGTGATAAAATTAACGAATGTAGATATACTTGCCAAAAAGTAAATGAATAAGTAAATAGATAAAGTATATGGAATAATACAAATATTTCATTTGAAAATGACAAACCACTTTGAGCGTTACGCTTTTCAATTTAGAATTACAACCCTATCTGATTTTGGAAGCGAAAGCTTGGTGTTGATTATCTAGTGAGAACCAAAATTCCCATACCTGTACAGCCACAAAATGGAACGCTTTCGATGTCATTAAAAATATAATTTTTTGTGCAGTTGCAATTCATTCATTTTTCTAAGATAGCGTCTGTCTGCGATCAAATAATAATTACGTTGATTCGACAAAAAAAAAAAAAATCAGTTCTATTATTTTTAAAAGATTTTTGTAACCGTATCATCAAGCAGATATCAACTAGCAATTTGTCGCAATTTGATTGGCTGAAATCTGAATTTTTCATTTCAGAAGGTTTAACATGTAAAAAAACTTTAGTGGATAGAATAATGCCTTGATAGAATGGGGAAGAAATCATAAAATCAGTGAAATGGATAAGCGAAAACTGAAAATTCCATGACACGTCTTTACAATTTATGAAAAGAACCTAACAAATTCTTATATCGGCTACAAAATGAAATGATTTTTGTTTGTTTGTATCTAACAGTAACATAGCAAAAATGGAACATCTTAGCAAGATGTTTGTTAGTATTTCGATTATAAAAATTATTGTTTTAATTTTTCACTACCTTTGTGTAACGTATTTTTATGGTTTTGATGAACATTTTTTTAAATAAAAATTGAAATAATCATTTGATTGATTTATGCAAGCACATTTTCTTTATTTTCTGATCAATAAAAATAATTATTGATTCCTATTTACTGATAGAATTGTTAATTCGTTTATTGGTTATCACAAACACTGGCCAGCAATGTTTTCAGGGTCGAATGTATAATTGTTGATTTTAATGCAGTTTTTTTAAGGCTGAATCCAAAAATCATACGCATTTTTTCTAATCAAATCAAATTTTTTAAGATACTAGCTTTTACTTGAAATGTATAGAGCAGAATTATAAGATTTATTTTCTTGTTAAATTAAATAAATAATGCTAAATTTAGTGTTGATATATTCGCAGAAACTCATATTGTACCATATTAAACTGAAAAACACACAAAAGAAGGTATTCATGGATGAAAGGTCTTTTCAGGGATTTCATCCCGTACTCGACAGCCACCGCATCCCATTTCAAGCACCAGCAGTAATCAGAGAGACACTTTATATCCCGCCGGCCTTGGTAGCGCCCTTCTATAATGCGAATATCTTGGTGAAAGCGTTTACTCTGCTCATCACTCAAATCTTCACATTTTTTTGGAAAATAGTCCGAGTGTGACCGTAGAAAGTGCAGTTTGACTGACACTCGCGCTTTGAGTTTACGGAAACTCTCCAGAAGGGTTTCAATTTCCTTCTTATATTCTGCACTCCGGTGGTTTCCCCAGGAAGTTTGTTACTACTGATTTCAGTGACTGCCAGGCGGGCAGTTTAGCTTCGCTCAGTACTTCGTCAAACATTGCGTCCTTCATGAGTTCTCTTATTTGAGGGGCGTCAAATATACCAACCCTGACTTTCTCTACGCTTATCCGTAGGAACTTCTTCTGGAGAAATGTAAACCCACTGCCTTCCCTGTCCATTGCCTTCATAAAGTTCCTCATTACTCCTAACTTGATATGTAAGGGTGGAAGCAGTATTTTGTTCGGTTCAACGAGAGGGTGAGACTGAACGCTATGCGAGGCAGGTTTTAACCCTTGTCTTAACGGCCTCTCTTGTCTGACATAATGTTGGTCGTCAACCCGGTTGTTTCAGAGACACAGAAAATAAGGATACTTTGTGTACCCACCTTGGAGCCCTAGGACCAGTCCAACTACCTTAAGACCCCCACAGATCCGCCATTTGTGCTTCTGGTAGTTAATAGCAGACAACAAATGATTCATACTGTTGTGAGTGTCTTCATTTGTACTGAATGCCCAATAGGGATAGATGAAAAACATTTTTCCATTATGTAGAAGAACTGCCTTGAGACTTCTGCTGAATGAGTCAATAAAAAGTCTCCATTCCTTAGCATCGTAATCTAAGCCCATTGATTTGATCAATGCAGCAATGTTGACCTATCCTGAAACGTGAAAAGCTGTCTTAAATGTCTCACGGTCTCGATACCAGTAGATCGTTGTTTCTGGTGCCAACATATGTTTCTCTTTGAGACGTGAACCCAGCAGCTGTGCAGATTCCTTTAATGGGTTCCGGTCTGTGTCCGGTCATTGAATTCTGCTTGTGTCAAGGGTACGGGCTGGTCGTCCTCTTCCAGTTTGTATGGGTCATTCCAAGCTACAGCAGTCACGTCACTATGTTCGGAATCAGAGCTATATTCCATGTTACCATCTAACTCAGGAACCTAAAGGTCTGGGCCATGAGGGGTTAGTCTTATGTTACAAGGAACATCAGGGTATTGGACATAGTGCTTGTTCTTGCGATTTATTCCTTTTAGATTTATCATGCAGAAATAGCTATCCATAATGTATCTTTTCCTTCCCTCCACAACATTGGAATGGAAAATTCCATATTCTTCCTTTTACCATTCCTCAAGCTCTCCACTCATGTTTTACAGTAAATGCGGAAGCGAATGGCTTATCCTGAACCCTAACATTGATTCCAAAGCAATCGTGATATGGATTCTTCACAAAGTCAGTGGTTTTTGCTTGACAGGAAGAACCATATTACTGTAGATATAGCAGAACATGCCAGGATTATTCTTACTCTTGCGATCCATTCTTACAGAAATACAAATGTAAAGCTGAAAAGAGAAAAAATAAATCAGCACTCAGTTCATCGTTGATACTTGACACAGTACATTAAAATCATTTTAAGCTGTGGTAAAAGCCCCGACCCCTCTTGGTACGTGGATGTTAGCGAGTAGTATAGTTTGGTTCACATTCAACATTATCTGCTATACTAAACATCAACACGATCAACTGAGACAAGTAGAGTCCACTGTCTTTTGAATAAGTGTTATCATTGTTGCGAAGTATTCATGTAAATCTTAAAATCCAGACCTGACCAAACATAATGAATGGTATTTTTGAAATCAGCATAAAATGGCATCATACATCATTTCATAGGTCTTTGACCTTTGGAAATTTTTTAGCATTAGCCAGTGTAATAAATCCATTACTAAAATGTTCTCAATAATTGTATATTCGTAGTAATTTAGACCACCACATGTAGTCCTCAATCAAAGACACCAGTTGAATGGCTGTCAGGTCTTTGGTTGGTTGCAGTATATTTGCTTTGGGCTGTTATTGTTAGAGAACATTTTTGGGTGTCCTCTTCGTTATAACGTTTAATACCTATTATTCCTATCGTCGCGGATATAAAACACTTCCAAGGTCTTGTCAGGTTTAATTCTTCGAAAAGCTGATTCCTTCCATCTTGCTTTTAGTGATTTTGATGTAAGTGAGCCATTTATTAACGACACAACCTAATCCACTGCATTCGGGAGATTTGTCAATTACCGGATTGAAGTTTTGGTTGTTTTTTTTGTTTTCTTTGTTTTTTCCTTCTTCGCTTCAGAGGAAAAGGTGCATCTTATGTCCTGTAAGAATTTTTTCTTTATCAAAGTAATGTGATTTGCCGTTGGAATTTGAATCAGGTTGTCTGTGTTGGTCTCAGAATTCCAGAGTATCTTATTATTTTCAAGGAAAGCCTCTGTTTTGAACTTACAAGATTTGTCCATATAATTGAATCAAAATTTTTTGCACAATTTGCATTGTATCACTGTTCTTTTCCGTCATATATGCTTTGTATTTGTTTTGAGTCAGCTTGCTCCATATATGATATCAATTTTGAGAAAATTCAACAAGTACAATCATAATGAAATAAGAATTAAAAATGAGGAGAGGAAGACGTTGAATTGGGAAAATACGAGAATGGTAAAAGAATAAGAACTAAGAATTGTCGATAAATATGCAACGAGCGAGAACACTTCAAAAGATCGCACTAATATCGTTCAGTAAACATCAAGTGGAACATTATGTATTTGAATCTCAACATCTCACATAAAAGTTGATTTGTCCAGCTGGTTTAACAATGACTATGGTCAGGCGATAATACCAATACTCAGAATAATGACAAGGAAGGCTAAATATCTTGGTTTATGTATATATAGCTTCCTATACAGAGAAGAAAGTGAGGAGAAAAAGATAACTATGTGACGGCCCTGAAGACTTCTGTTCGATTAAGAAAGAAAGTTTTGAGAATTCTATTATTCTAGATCAAAGAATTGTTGTAGGTAGTTTGAAAACTTTACTAAAATTCTCCGCTGCCAATTCTTGAATAAGCAATGCAAAGCAAATTTTTTAGACTACCTCTCTTCTTTGTATAGACATATGTCCGCAGGTAAAAAAAAGAACTGACTTAACCGATATTGATTCCAAAAATAAAATAAAATAAAACAAAAATTAAATAAAGAATAGAAGACCGCCTTCAGATGAGTAAAACCATAAAAATGTAGAATTTGATGATGATGATGATGATGGTACTAAATAGAAGACAAATAATAATAAGTGCTAATTAACAAAAAATAAAAAGTGAATTTGCTGGCTGGTGGATTTGCTGTTTCGGTAGACCACACAGTGAAAATAAAAGAAAGCGAAGTGGTAGATACTTACTTGAACATAGCCAGAGAACTGAAAAAAACCCCAACAAAAACTGTGAAGGTCAAGGTAATATCAATTGTAGTGGGTTCGCTTGGAACGGTCCCCAGGAGTCTGGAGAAAGGAACTAGAAGAATTCCAAATCAGTGCGTAAATCGAAGCCCTCAAGGGAACGGTGGGGAAATATAATAAAGAAAGGTTGATTTTATGAGCTTAAAACATTAGAAATACACCAACAATTAAACACGGAATTATGTCGACAAGAGCCAACAAGACGACAGATACTGAAAAACAAGGACTCTCTAACCAGCAATAGTAATAGAAATACCACACACCCAAAATCTACAGAACAAAGACTAACACAAGAAGAAAAAATGAACGTAGAGATTATAAGGGAATTATGTCTGAAAAGAAGACTACATTAACATTTCTCAGGAATCAAGACTAGAAATCGTTCAAGACAGAAACTGAATAAAATAACCAAATTATTTACACATATCTCAACGAACATCACGGAATTAAACGAATCTCTGCAGGAGCGAAAGTAGTCTGTACTAAAACCGGCGTTCCCTAAATGGTGAAAAACAAAAATTCATGTGGATAGAAAATTAGATTGGAAAAACAGATAAGAAATCTATGACAAGCAAAAAGGATAAGCCTGAGAAAAAACGCTGGAATATGTTGGGACAAAAGTGAAAAGCAACAAAACAATTAAAACAAACAATACAACCCGAGGAAAAAAATGGAAGGTACTGGCGAAAGAAAGCTGACTAAAAAGATACCGACATAGGATCAAACAATGTAGAAAAAACAGGACATTTTAAAATATCGAAAGAAAATTCTACCAGCAAGTAGGCGGGGATGCACGAAGACAGTTGACAAGGAAACAAAGCAATTTTGGAGCAAAATATGGAAAAAAGAGAACATGACCGAAAAGCCGAATGGATAAACAGCATAGAAAGAGAGTTAGGAAAACATGAAGAAGGTCCTAAGGTGAAATTACACTTCAATTTGCTCAGAGCAACACTCAAAAAAGTACAAAATTGGAAAACGCCAGGTCTTGATACTGGTTTAAAAAATTCACATCCATCTAAGACAGACTGACAATAATAAATAAATAGATACTTTGAAGAAATAGACATACCCGAATAGATGACCAAAGGAAAGACCACCCTGATTTTAAAAAAACTCAAAAAAGGAACTACCTTTAACAACTACAGACCCATAACGGGCCTACCGATGATGTGGAAAATAGTCAGTACAAATTAGGGAGATTTACTATTCGTTGATAAATCAAGGATTGTTCCCCGAAGAACAGAAAGGATACCACAAGGGAACAAGAGAAACAGGTGATCTACTGTACATTGATCAACACATCCTCAAGGAGAACAAAACGAGACGAAAAATGTAGCTAGGGTGCGGATAGATTACAAAAAGGCATGAAGTATGGTTCTGCTAAGTTAGATAAAAGACTGTCTCAAAATGTACTAGATAGCCGGCAAAGTCATAGTTTATCGAAGAAACCATGATAAACAGGAGAGTGAAATTGACAGCAGGAGGAAAAAGCGTTACAGAGGTGCAAATCCAGAGAGGTATATTCCAGAGAGTTATACTATCACCATAACAATTTGTAATGGCAATGATGTCATGCAATCACATACTTAGGAAAAGAACAGGCGGATACAAACCTCATAAATCGCAAAAAAAGATTGCACGATATCAAACTGTTTGCCAAAAATGAAAAACCTAATACAGGCACTGAGAATATACAGTCAGGATATAGGGATGGAATTTGGCATAGAAAAATTCACTGTACGGAAAAGATATCGGACGAAAGGAATGAAACTACGAAATCAAGAAAAAATCAGAACATTAGGCCAAAAGGTAACTTACAAATATTTAGGAATATTGGAAACGGACTCCATCAAACAAGTGGAGATGAAAGAAAAATTCAAAAAAGAGTATCTCAGGAGAATGAGGAAACTACTCGAAATCAAACTACATAGCAGAAATTTTATCAAAATAATAAACACCTGGCCTGTCTCTCTTCTAAGATACTCGAGACAATTCTTAAAGTAGACGAACTTCAACAAATGGATGAGAAAACAAGAAAATTCATGACGATGCATAAGGTCTTAAATCCCAGAGATGAGATTGCTAGACTATACGTGTCGAGAAAAGAAGGAGGAAGAGGTCTAGCCAGTATTGAAGATAGCGTCGATGCAGCGACACGACGACTCGAAGACTACATAAAAAAGACCCCCCCAAGGCTAAATAGAGCGACGAGAAACAGCACAAACAACACAATGATCAAAAGAACAACAATAACTAGAAAACATAAATGGGAAGAAAAACAAGTGTACGTATAATTTAAGCGACAAACAAGCAAACCAGGAGACTTATACAAGGCTAAGAATGGGAAACCTTAAAAGAGAAACTGAATTTCTTCTAATAGCAGCACAAATCAACGCCATAAGGATCAACTTAGTTAAAGCAAAAATAGATAAGACGCAACAAAATAGCAAATACAGGTTATGTGGTGATAGAGACAAAACGATCCATCACATTATTAGTAAATGCAGCAGATTAGCGCAAAAAGAGTATAAGAGTAGACGTGACTGGGTGAGGAAGGTGATTCATTGGGAATGGCGCTAAAAATTTAAATTTGACAACATAAGCAAGTGGTTAATGTACAACCCAGAATCCGACCTAACTCGGCCGAGAACTTGCCGAATTGCGGACTAATGCTGCCGACTGACCACAGAGTAAAATTGAAAGAAAGCGAAAAGAAGGTTAAATACCTAGACCTTGCTAGGGAATTGAAAAATTGAGGAACATGAAAGTGATAGTGATACTAATAGTAATTGGCACTCTTGATACAATTATCAAAGTATTGGAACTAGGACGAGGGGACTTGGAAATAAGTGGACGAATAGAGACCATCCAAATTACAGCATTGTTGAGATCAGCTAGAATACTTAGAAGAGCCCTGGAGACTTGCTGTCACTCGGACTCCAATGAAAAACCATCGGCTTGCGCTGGTGTGAAAAACTCGAGAAGGAGTATAATAATACGCTTGAAAAGCAGAGAAGATGACGCATAGAAAATAGGGACACTAATAACTTAAACTTATTAATAGCGGTAAAAATAAAGTGGAAAATGTATGCGTGACGGAGACTTATGATACCATAATCATGCATAACAGAATGTGTAAATATGTTTAAAATCTCCAAGAATGTAGCCAACCCAACGAAATTTATGAAAAACGGAAAATGGAACTAATAGCTGAAGAAAAACGCATCGCAAGAATTAGAATACGAGTTGACATCTTTTCAGAAGACTCATTTTTCCAATTTATATTCCTTATAATAATAATGATATAAAACTGTTTTATTAGCAAATGCAAAGCAGGCTACATACTCTTAAAATTGCAAAAATGATTAAACATCTTATATACATCTATGACGTCAGACTTTTTACCAAACAAAAAGTAATAAAAAACCTTCATGCAAGCAGACTCTTCAGTCAAGTTAGAGGAATGAAATTTGCTATTGAGAAATGAATAATACCGATTATGAATGAGGGGAAAGAGAAAATGAATTGAAGAAATGAAACTACACGATCAAAAAAAGCATCAGGAGAATAAGAAAGCTACAATTACCTGGGAATATTATCAGCAGATGCAATCAAACAGATATAACAGAAAAAGCAAATAAAGTGTACCTCAAAAGAACAAGGAAACAACGGAAAACCAAAAACAGTAGCAGAAACTTTATAAAACATAAGCACCTGGGCAGTCTAAGGTACCATTCTTCAGACAAAAGTGGAAATGAAAAAACCCGACAAAAATATTGATGTTACACAAATGCCGTGTAATGACGTCGACAGATAAAAAACAAAAAAAATTGTGTAGATGCGACAACTTAGAACTCAAAGAATATACAAAAAGAGGAAACAGACACTAAAAGGGTCATTCTATAAACAAGAGTAATCTCATTCTCTCTCTCTCTCTCTCTCTTTATCTATCTATCTATCTATCTATGAGTGTCATTCAATAAATAAGGAATTTTTTGTAAAAAGGAAAATATATTTTTTCTGAATTTTCCCCATAAATGGAAACTCAGTAATGTTTGGAATTGTTTTATAGCGAAAATCATTTTAATCTCACAAAAATATTTGTTTTGAGGCTATTCAAAATGGCAGCGGATAAAATAGTGCCCCATGCTTGAACAGACATCTGTGATCATATGTTTGGCAGCTGAGAACTGCAAACCATGTGGAATTTACAGAAGATTGGGTGATTTGTACAAAGAAGCATGTTTTAGCAAAAAAATATATTTACTGATGGACTAAATATGGATTTTTACAACAAATCTGAGTTAAAAAGACAGTCCACAGAATAGAAACATTAAGACTCTCCTGTAAGAAAAACTTCCGGGTGCAGTAGCTAGGAAAGAAGATCATGCTGACGGTCTTCTGGGATATGAAAGGACACATAACTAGTGATTTCATATAAAAAGATGCAACTGTAAATAGTGCTTCCGATAAAACGTTTACAATACCAAAGTTATCGTAGGACGCGGTGTTCGTACTCCAGTCGCGCTATTACGTTCACTTTCGGGCAAATACCCTTGGGAAAGGTATGAACCCCCTTATTCTCCCTCCAGCTATGGGTAAATAGTAGGACGGACTAGGTTCTTCAGCCTTGGTGAGGCAACTAGTCTAGGAGAAGGAAAACTCTGAATTCAAACCTGTTAAACTCCGCTTAAAAACTGACCTTGTGTCATATTCTGCCCGAGCGGAGGGGTTGGTAAATAGTACAATACCAAAGTTAAAAATCCCAATCAGTTCAACTATTTACTCATAGCTGGGGAGAGAATAATTGGATTCATACATTTCATAAAGATATTAGGGTTATGTGAAATGCAAAAAGCTTCGTCCAGGAATTGAACTCGGTTCGACTTGTTTTACGACGATAAACATTACACCTTAAGCGTCATCTTTTGAAACGCCTCGTATATATATAATGAATAGATCCCCAAATAGATTTGCATGTAGTACTTTAGGTTTTTATTTCGTATTATTATGCTCCCCACATGTTTCGAACTTTGTAGTCCTCTTCAGGAGTCTAATAATGTCTCGGGTCGCCTCTGCTTCTGGCTTTTAAAGCGAAAGTTATTTTACTGTGAAGATTGTTTTGACAGGGGTGTGATTCTTTTTATTCAAGTTTTTTTTTCTATGAATCTATTAACAAGTGTCTACTTTGTATGTTTGTATGTGTATATTCGAATAAATTCGCAAGTACATCCGGTTATTGTTTTTTCTTTTTTCTCTCTACCTCTTTGAGTTAAATGTGAGTGATAATATATTATTACGCATTTAATGTACATCTGGTTATTGTTTTTTTAAAAATTTTCTCGCTCTCTTTCTCCCTGAGTTGAATGTGTCATATATATATATATATATATATATATATATATATATATTAGGATTGTCTATGTGTATGTTTGTGGTTTTGAGTGTGTGCGTAAAGTTTGGTTTTCTGTGTGTATGTGCATGTGTGTGTATGCGTATGCAAAGTTAGGCTTCGTTTAATGTAGATTTAAATCTCTGAATTGTTTTCTTTTATTTGGAGTAATGAACAGTCGTCAGTTTGGTATATTAGCATTATATTAAAGATTTCATTACTGCATGCATAAATTTGTTTTGAAACAGAGTTTTCTATTTTCTGGTAATTTAATGTTGCTTTTATGTAAAGAACTCTTTTGTTCAGAGACGAAATCAATCCGATGTATACTTTTTTACTATTGCAACATTCGATTCTGTAGACTATGCTTTTTGAATTGCAGTTTAGATTTTTATTCCTTATGGATGTTTTTTGTGTCTTCGAAAGTATAGGATTTTCCTTCTATGAATAGTATAATCCTTTTTTTTTCTGATTTTGTTGGTCTACTTTTCTAAAAGAGTTTTGTCAATAATTACATCAATATCTTTATCGGTTGATTTTTACAGCCATCACTGTTCATTAGTCTTAAAACGAGCTTGGTGGTCGTCATGGGTAAAGAAAGCCTGTCTTTGTTTATCTCATTTTGTTTTCTAAGTGAAGGTCAGTAGCAATTTAGTAAGATTCATTGTTAGCTTATTCTTCCCAGTTGCTCGGAGATATTTTTGTAGTCTTTGGCAAATTCTGATTCAAATAACTCATGATATAATGGTAGTTCAACACAGAGAAAGTTTATTAAATTTGTTACCTTTAACATAAATATTTTCAGAGACATTTATTTGCTTTATGTCGTTTTAAGCCTCTCTTGGAATCCACTTATTCTGTATGCAATTTTTTTTATCATCATCATCATCATCATCATCATCATCATGTCGTGCCGCTAGCATGGATATCCCTGACCCCCACTCGCCACTTTTCCCTATCGTTCATCACCTCTGGCAGGTCTTCAGGGCTACATCCCGTATCCTAACATAGCTGCTGAATGTATGTTCGTGCTGGTCGTCTTGCTTTTGCCCGGTCATATGTGGGGGTCCATAGGCGTACATCACTGATGAGCTCGTCCCTGCTTCTCCAGCAGTGTCCTGCGTGTCTGGTTCGTCTAACTTGGATAGTTTTCGTGATAGGAGGCAGGTGGCCGTATAGTTGGTGTCTTATGGGGTGTTGCCGCTAGGACTTGTTCAATATTGCTCGCAGCATTCTTGTGTAATTGCCGTCCAGCTTCTTCTCCAGCCGTTTTGTTGGCGTCCATGTAGTGCATCCATACAGCAGTATCGATATGACCGCTGCCTGGAGGAAACTGCGTTTCATTTTATCGGTCAGGTTTGATTTCCATATGATCGATAGCCTATCGATAGCTGTTCATGTCTTCGTTAGCCGCGTGTCGATGCTCTTTTCTGTTGATGATACGCTACTTCATAGGCAGATGAATTTGTCTTCTAGTTTAAGAGGGGTTCCGTCTAGTGTGGTGATGTCGCCTGTTTGATTATAGCACATATATTCCGTTTTGTGTGCATTGACATGGAGGCCAATGACTGCGGCGGCTCGTTCCAAACTATGCAGTAGTGTTTCGGCTTGGTTGGGTGTATTTGCCAGTATCGCTATGTCATCGGCGTAGTCGGCGTCGGTAATTGTTTTTGCAGGGTGCCTTCTGCTTCTTTTCTTTGTCAGCTCGAAGCCATTTTCTCTTATTTTATCAATCGATGTTCTAAGTACCTAATCTAGACAGATGATAAAGAGGTATGGAGCTAGCGTGTCTCCTTGTAGTACTCCTGCTACAATGTCGAAGTATTCTGTGTCTCCATCCGGTGAACGTACTTTCACTTTGGTGTTTCTATAAAGAATCGTTATTGCTGCCACGGTTTCTTTAGGTAGGTCGTATGCTAGTAGGATTTGTTCCATCTTTCCTCTGTGAATGGAATCGAAGGCTTTGGTAAAGTCGACAAATAGTAATGTCGTTTGTAGGTTTTTTGCCCGTACACCCTCTAGGATTCTACGGATGATTAATATTTGTGAGGTCGTGGATCTATTTCTTCGGAAGCCATTTTGGTTTTTCCTAAGGATGTTGTCTATTTTGGGTTCTATCCGGTTTCGTAGTAGGGCATTGTAAATTTCGGCTGCTATGGATGTAAGTGTTATGCCTCGGTAGTTCTTGGCTAATCCGATGTCATTCCTTCATCCATCTGTCTATCGTATTTTGATTATAGACTGCGTTGCAGTGTCGGAGCAGTATGTCGTCGAATTGTCTGGTCTTCCATACTTCTGGGGGAATCTCGTCCAGCCCTGCAGTTTTCCTATTTTTAATTTTTCTAAGAACCGACTCGAGTTCTTGAGTGAAAGGTCCTAGTTTAATGTTCAATTGCTTACTAATTATTCTGGTGATTGGTTCATGCGTTACTTTCGGTGGGTTTCCTTGTAGGTTTTCGAAATGCTGTTTCCACAGTTTTATTCTTTCCTGTTGGTTTGCAGCTTTCAGTTTTGCTTTGACTGTGCTCTTTCTATATATATCGTATAAATTAAGTCTAAGAATAGACTTAAAAGGAAGAAACCATATAGAATATATAAGAGTGTGCAATGTATGGCCATTAGTATATAAGAATAAATGAAGATATATAAATATTAAAAAAAACCTAACATGCAGAGCAATTTTTATTAATATCAAGTAAAATCCAACAGATGGAACCCATTATAAATTCATTTCAACACCCTCTTTTATGAAGATGTATCTTCAGATGGTAAAACATTTTTTATATCGGATAATGAATTATATATCAAGTTAGATTTTTCAGGGAATTATAATCCAAAATTTAAAAAAAGACTCACATTAAAAAAAATATACTTTAATAATTATTCAATTGATAATGAATTAGAAATTATCGTGTCATAAACCGGTATTGTACCAAAAATTGTATTAATGAACCAAAGTTCACACAAAATCATATATATATATATATGTATATATATTTGTCAGCACCAGCAAGTCACTCTGCCAGCACGGGAAACTACATCCTGTGTGTGCTGGTCGGTCAACACAGGTACGACCATGTGAAAGGGTTCATTGGAGAACGTCACTTATGCGTTTGTCTTTGCTTCTCGAGCTGTTTCCTAAATGTCTTGTTCGTCTTTATTCGATAGTTTTAGGGATAAGAGTTAAGTGGCCATACAGCTTTGGTTCGTGGAACGTTGCTTCCAGGATTTGTTCAGTATACTTCGTCATATTCTTGCACATTTCCCGTCTTGCTTTTTCTCTATGCGTTTTGTCAGTCTCCATGTAGTGCATCCATACAGTAATATTGAGACCACTACTTCTTGGGAGGAATCTTGTTTTATTTCATGGATAGTTCAGACTTCCATATTATCGATAGCTTATCGATAGCAGTCCACTCCTTCGATAGGCGCATATTGATATAACTTGTCATAGATGAGACGCTGCTGCCAAGGTACGTGAACTTGTCAACTAATTTTAGAGCGCCACCATTCAGAGTGGAGATGGATTTCGCGTTCTACAGTGAGACAGTATATTGTTATGGTGATGTCTTTGCCTTATTATACACTGCCTTGCCACTGAGGCTTAGAATACGTCGACTGCACCGCTTGGAGAGAGGTAAGACCTTTCGCCAAAAAACAGGGTGTCCTGGGTATAAGGACAAGCTACGTCTGGTGGGGAGGCTCCAGTTCTGAAATTCTGGGGAATCTGCAGAACCACTTTATTGCCAAATCTCCAAAGTCTACATAGTCCCGGAGTGGTAGTGTCTCGGCAGGGCCCTATTAATGGGTTAAATAGATTTGTTTAAAAATATTAGTATTGGATAACATTGCTTGAAGCCATATAACTGTGTGAAAACAAGTTAATATGTTTAATTATTATTTTTAAATAGTATTCTTAAATAGTAACAGTTTATAAATCATTTAATAGAACTACAGGGAACCATATAACAGGGTGAAAATTATTTGTATGAGATACAAATACTTGAAACCATATAACTGAGTGAAAACAACTGATTATTGACTTATAAAAAAGTGTAAATTAACAAAATGCAATTTAACATTGAAAATGAAGGTATGACTATAATCAAGCATTTAGAAATGAATCAAATTTCGGTATTAAATAACCTATAAGGAATTGATATGCCGATAAACAAATAAACCAAACTAAATTGCACCTTGGTTTACGAGCTTTTGTTTGTATCAGTAGGAATATATTGTCAGTACACAAAGTAAATATGTATACAAAATATTTTCAAATCTTGATTGGTGATTGTTTAACCGCATTTAATCCTATATTAGAATGTCAATTCATAAGTATTTTTACAAACTATGAACATTAAACTTTCAAGTTGATTTACAGTGGTCACTGTTCATAGCAGCCCAGTCGGCTGGGCTATAGAATACAGAAAGACCCCTTATGAGTTTCCTGGATATGACACTAAATCAACTGATGTCGAAACTGCAGTCCTGGAGCTTTGGGTAATGGGGAGTATTTCTTGATTTTTATTACTCTCCGGTCCACTCTGCCTCGGAGTTATTGTACCTGTTAGTATTCTATCTATGTGTAAAATAGAAATATTTAATCATTTACTGTATCTGACACCATTTAACTATGTGAAATCAAATGAATAATGTTCAATAGAATTACTAGTGCTTGATAGCAATACGTGACACCGTTTAACTGTGTTCAAATGAGCTCCAGCTCGTTATCTATAAACTATTCGCTTGCAAATCAAATGTATTTACTATATGTATGTATAAACAGAATTTGGCCTTAAATAACTACTAGGGTTTATAAACCATAAAACACAACGAATGAACGAACGAACTAACCAGCCTATCCATTGCCGTTAAATATTTAAAATTGTTTAGGCACCCACTCTTCTCATTGACCACGCGAAAACAAGTTTAACACGTAGATGATTTTTTAGATAATCCACCGCGTACCGGTTGTCGTGCCAAAAATATCTCAGCTCCGTCAACATTTTCATTTTGAAACACTTCAAGCATCAGGGATCAACCTTGATTCTATCTCTATTTGTGGGGTCGGTGCTACCCGGATGAATGACCCCCTGAACATGAACCCCGACTTCTGTAAAAAGAAAAACTCCTGCTTAGAGAAATACCTATAAACCAAATAGGTAATGTTTAATAAATCATTAATAATTATTTTAACAAAAAATAATTCGTTGATTATTTCTTTTATAGTGAAAAGTTAATTCTGTACGATAAAGTAAAATGACGTTTCCTTTCTTGATGCGGTTAAGTATTCTGGGTATGACACTAAACTGTTTCCGGTGGTGAAGCACTAATTCTGGAGCCTGGGAGAGTGTGAAGTGCTCTTTATCCCATATCCACTCAGGGCCAGATTTGTAGTACCTGTTACAGTCCCATGTATGGTTCAAATGGGCACCAGTAAGAATTAGTAGTATACGGTGTATGTGCTTGAAACCATATAACTGTAACTGTGTGAAAATAAATGATTATCATTATTAATTAGTAGTTACTTGAAATCATGTAATTGTGTATAAATTATTAAAATTAGATAGGAATAATGATATCATATAACTGTTCACAAATATATGATTATAGACAAATAAAAAAGTAATAATCATGAAACATTGAAAATATAGTTATCATTACGATCAAACATTTACAGATGAATGAAATTTCGTCACTGAATAAACCATAAGAAGTTGACGCACAGTTAAACAAATAAACCATCTTGATTCTGGTAATATGTAACACATTACAATCTTTCGCATGTTACCTGGAGAAGAGATGGACACTGGCAAGAAACATTTATTGTCCAAAAGACAAATACATAATAGATTGAGTGATTGATATTTAAAAAAAATTGATATGAATATGTTTTATAGTCAGATTTAGGTAGGAAATAACACTATGTAATCATTTTACATCGCCGGCTTGAATTACTCTGTCGATGAGGGGGGATTACCCAATACCTTCATTGCCTTTACTTCCAGATCCACTCTGACCTGGAGTGGTAGTACCTTGTAGGGTCCCATTTATGGGTCAAATATATTTGTTTAGAATTATTCGTATTCAATAGGACCGTTGCAAAAAACTCTTAAGAAACAATTACACAAAAAATTTAAATATGAACGTACAGTAAACGTGGTCCCCCAACCTCCACGAATAAAATAACCATAGACGTGTTGACATGCCGTTAGAAACAGTCAATACAGCTTGAAGAACTACCTACCTCTATATTTAGTGAGTCATGAATGGGACCATAACAGGTACCACCACTCCGGACAGAGTTTTTCCACAAGAAGAAAAATTTTGACGCTAAAATCTTGTTTGATAATTATGAATACAATTTCTTTCACTGGAAGAATGTTGTTATAGCTCAGGGATTTAATTCTGTATTTATTATCCTTTATCCTAAAATCGAAAGGCTATTTCCTGTATATTGCTTGGAGTAAAGAGTTCATTCTAAAAACTAGATGATTCCGTTATTTCAACTTGAATCCTGATAAATTTTTAAATGTCTTATTGTTTGTTGAACGAGTGAATGAATCGGATTATTTGATGCGTTTATAACAATATCTGTTTCTATCGATACAGGATTGGCAATATTTTATTATTTTCATTGTAGTTTTGTTTTGGAAAACTTTATTATAAACAGATATTCAAGATTTTCTAACTTCCTCCTATTACATTTTAGGCCTACGATATACAAGTATACCTATTTGTAGAAATATATTTCTTAGTTCGGGTTTTATCTTAGAGATTTCCCAGCGATTCTTGCTAATTTATGATAATGGTGAAAAGGTACTACATAATGTTTTTTACTAAGGGGAGACATTTTTATTTATTTATTTTTTTTAACATAAGGGCTACAGTTTTATTCGCATTAGAGAAATACCTGATCAAAAGATATGGATATAAATATAAATGATCAGTCGAATATTGAGGATTTATCTAAGTTCGTCTCATATCGCTATCAAGCCATGGACTTACTCTCTTAGGTTACTTTAAATTGGTATTGTATTGAGTATTATAATTCACTTGAATTCTAGAATGTACAATAACAGATTGTGATGATATTTGTCCAGAAAACTATGAATAACCTACTCTTCCAGTTTAAGAAGGTATATGGGGTAATCTTTTTTGAAGTTAGTCGATTAAAAAAATTAAGACCATGTCGAATTGACGGATTTTGGTGCTAGAAATTTATTGTAGTGTGCTATAGACTGCTCAGCTATTTTTAGAAAGACGTGAGTGTTCAATAACAAATTGATCCGACACCAATCCCAAAAATGAGAAATCTTGATGTGATAAAAGGCAGTGGAAATCGACCACTCCATGGAAATCAGTAGATAACTAGCGAAAAGAAGAGGAAAGGATATTGAAGAAGAAATACAGGAATAAATGACCTCGTTCTACATCGGTCGTATGATTTTGAAGGAAGCTGCTAAATCAAGACGAAAATAGCAACATCATGGCAGTGGATTTTATTGGATAAGGGAAAGTGTCGGCCATGATATTTCAAACTTCCACTTTTGAACGCAGAAAATATTCTCGATCAGCGAAACTGATGAAAGTTAGAGAAACCTGGAGAAAAAATTTAACTAGCAAAAGGTGGATATTAAAAGAAGGATCTTTGAAGAAAGATTCAGTCATTTATCATTTATATAATGCTATCTAAAGAAATTGTATTGGAAGAACTCGATTGAACACATCAACAACCAAATGTTGTTAGATGATAGAAAATCTTTCACATGGAACAATAACAGAACACAAAATAATGGGATATCAGGAGTGATGATACATAAAAATGGGTTTGGCTTCTTTGCGTAACATTAAATTTCTTAAGGGTATTTGTCCGAAAGGGAACATAATAGTGCGACTGGAATTCAAAGTCGCTTATTTCGATGTCGAAGTCCACCACGTTAGTTACTACTTCATGGGGACTCTTCCCACGCGTAAGAATAGAAATTGGTCGAGGATCAGGAGAAGTAGTATTGATGTATAATTAAAGAGTTGTTCCGACAAAAATAATTGAATTGCTAAATAACCAAGCATTTAATACCTGTCGTATCAGCTGACAGTATCTCCTGCAGAAGTTTACCCTTCCAAATTGGAGTGTCTTCAGTATGAAACTAAACTATATCTGATGGTGAAGCCTTAATTCGGGAGTTTCAGGGATTGTGGAGTACCCGTTCCTTCCTTTTCCCCGTTCGTCCACTCTGACTGAGTGGTCGTACCAGTTAGACATATCTATTGCTTAAATAGGACTCATCGACAATTTACTAAGAATTATTATCAGTTTCTTGAAACCATAAAACTGTGTTCAAATTATTTGTATCAGATTGGTTATTACATAACCATGTGCAATAAACAAAAAAAATAATCTTAAGAAATAACTAGAAAAATGTAAATATGAACATGAAATGAACGTCATTCCCTAACCTTTAGGCAGGAAATAGCTCTAAATGTGTTGACTTATTAAAATAAATCTAATAAATAACATAATGTAAATCGTTTAATCTATAATGCACAACTGACCACGACAAATATCTGATTTATTAGGCAAGAAATCAAGGAACAATAAAAACATATCCAACGAGAACATAAAAGATATTAAAAGTTTTTTCTTTTTTTTTAATCAACTGGATATTTTTAACTCGTGAAATAACCTACAAATGGTATCTTTCAATGATCTTAGCTCTTCTGAAAGTTTTTATGTTATATTTTAAAACTACATAATGAACAGTTGATCATCGTCAATATTTCAGCCTTATTTCAATCCATCGTTCATTATTCTTAAAAAGGTTGAATCAGTGTTGGTTAGTCTACAACTGCATTACACTGATGAATCTTCAGCAACAATAGGACCGATTTTGTTGCAATAATAATAATAATAATAATAATAATAATAATTGACCGTGGTCCTATGTTAGTCACGGTATTTGATTGTGGCCTTTGTTCTGAGACAACAATATGCGTCTCCGGCTAGTTTGTTTATCAATTCACTCAGTGGTCACGTTGTGTATGAAAGATCCTCTTGTCATTTCGCATTCTTCTACTACTTTTTGAATGATTAGCCTATCGGGAATATTTGTTCCCAGGGAAATCCTACATAAAACCCATGTTTTTAGGGTTAAAGAAAAGGTATTGCATGTCTATATCGAAGACAGAAGAAAACGACGAGAAATTTCTTCAAGCAAGCCCTAAAGCCTCACCAGAAAAAGCCTGACGTCCCGAAAAATTAAGTAACATAGAAAGACAGCACCAGCCAGATACTTCGTTTGTTTGTCCCTCAAATACAACAAAAATCAATACAATTTCTCTCACTATATATATTGTATATATTATTGTTACATCATTGTGTTTCAATTAATATCTGTTAACGGAAAGTTTTTCTTGTCTTTGAGTTGCTAATACCCGGGTAAATTGTTCCAACCGACCACCCCGACCGTCAGAAGTTTCAGATAAATTGTGTCATCCTCCTTCTGTGGTCCTTTCAAACACAACGTGGTCACAGAGGGAGTTGATAAATCAACTTGCTGGAAATGCATGTGTCAGTCATGGAAGGAACGCCACCCTCAAGTACCGTGACTAACATAGTACCACAAGATAAATACCAGAACCTTACCAGAATATTAAAAAACAAAACAAGACACAACAAACTGTGGAACATGAGGGTGACGATGATCGCAATTGTAATTGGTGCTCTAGGAATTGTCTCCAAAAGTATGGAAAAAAGATGGGAGGAATTGGAAAATGAAGGAAGAATCGAGACCATCCAGACTACAGCATTTTTAAAATCGGCTAGAATACTTAAAGACTCCTGGAGGCATGAATAGACTTGTTGTCGCTCAAATTACCGTGAAAGACCACCAGCTCATGGTGGGGTGAAAACCTTGCAAAGAGTGAAAGAGTGGGAAAGGTGATCGACTCTTTGCAAGAAATCAAAAATCCGAAAATGTGAAAAACTTACAAAGAGTAATATTATAAAGTATTGCGTAACTCTCACCAGCAAAGCAAAATATCTGTAGTGATCGTCTTATAGAGGTTAGATAGAGAACAAAAACTTATCTAACTTTAACTGTTAAAGGCTTATCTAACTTATTTTTCTAACGAGTTCTCGGTGAGACATCTAATTGATTGACAGCATGCTTATATTTAAGTTTCTATTGCTGGGGCTGTTCCTTCAAGGTTCAATTCCGGATAGCATATCTTGGAAAGTTCCAGCATTTGTGCAGATGTAGAACACGGGCTTGCTTATTCGCCGTCTTTGTCGGCTGACTGAATTTATGAAGAGGCTTTGAACCACAGCAAAAGTGGTCCCTCGTAATCTTCAGTATCGTCGCCATTCTGGTCTTCCTATGATTACTTTTCACCGTCAAACGGACTTGCAGTTCATATGTGCTCATAAAGATTCTACCTACATACCCGGCTCACATCTGCACAGCTAGGGCTATGAGTTGAACCTCAAGCATCGAACTGTCTACACTCGGCTGACCCCGTTAAAAAGTCATAGATTACCTTTAGATGGGTACACGCAATAATACTGGTAATTATATAGTAGAAATGTTTTGTTCGCTTCAGATGAGTACAATAATAAAAAGAATAATTGGTTTGGTTTCTTTGTTTTAATGATATGTCAGCCTTCGCGGGTGATCAAATGTCAAAGCCATCTTTTAAGATCAACATAAGTGGTACTATTTAACACATCAATGGGAAGATAGGGAGATTTATAACTTTTCCAATAATTTCCCGATAAGGTTTGTTGTTAATTAAATCAACTTCGTCACTTGTTTTCGTTATATCCATTTCCCATGGAGTTGAGCGTGGTTTGTAATCTGCCATACCAAACTTTGCTAATATCTTCTCAATATACCTAGATTGATTCATTGTAATAATATTTACATTCAAATTGCATTTCTAAAAACCGGAACAATTTTCCAAGATCAGTTATTTTAAATCTCGAGCTCAGTTTGCCCTAATTTTCGTTACATCTACCTCAATTTTTGAAGCTATTAATATGTCATCTACCCATAATAAAATGTTGGATATTTGATTGTTAAAATTTTGAACGTATATACAGGGTCTGCAGGTGATTGCTCAAATTTTTTTGTAATTAAATAAGTATGGAATGTTTTATTCCAGGTTCGATTGCTTTGTTTTAACCTATATAAAGATTTTCTAAGTTTCCAAACATAATTCCCATTTTTACCTTCAAAGCCTTTTGGTGGGTCAACATATATTTCGTAGTTTAAGGGGTCATTTAAATATGCGCTCTTAACATCCATATTATGAATAAATAAGTCATATTGGACAGCTGCTTGCAATAGTAACCTTATGGAAGCCATATTTGTCGTCGGGGCAAAAGTTTCTTTATAATCTTTTCCATATATTTGCGAGTAGCTTTTGGCTACAAATCGGGCTTTATACTCATAACTTCCGTCTTGTTTATATTTCAGAGTATATACCCATCTACTAACGACAATATTTTTATCTTTTGGGGGGTTTCTGCGATTCAAAAGTATTATTTTCTCCAAAGGAATCAAATTCTTACGCATAGCGGAAACCCACTATTTAGAGTCATCGGAGTTAATGGCATCAGTGTAATTAGTGGGGATTGTACGCATTGTATAACAGTAGTCAATTCCACAAAATTCAAAATTTTCAATTACAAAATATCGGGTTTTCTTCTCTTGGGTTGGATACATTTTTTCTGCCCGTCTCCTTCGCTGCTCAGGTTATCTTTCAGTTTTTCGTCATATGTATTGCTTATATAGTCCGAAAATTCTGTATGTTCATCTTTCTGTTTTGTATCATAAGAATCGGTGAATTTTACACACCAAGCTCCTTTAATATCTGAATCCGGAAAATAAATCAAATAAGCTAGACTTTGCTTATCATCGCCGACAAAGATGCCTTTTTCACAGCGAGGATCTAATTCCGTTTTATTTTTACATAATAAAAGCAAGTCGTACAAAAAATATGCATCTTATTAAATTTGGCTTCGAACCGGTGAAACTTTCACATGGGGTTTTTCTGGTGTTTCCATTAAAATAACGATTTCTAATATACGCTGAAGCCATCAATGCGTAAACCCACCAGTTTTTGGGCAGTTTGACTCAATAAGGAGGCATCTTGTAAAAGAAAGTAGGGTTCATCATGAACGTTTAACGGTTCCATTCTGATGCAGAGAATTAGGGACGGATGTGTTCGCCCAGGGAGCTATTCCTGGTAGCGTTACCAAGGGCGTGATTACATTGCTGAAGAAAGGTGACAGGCATGTTTGTGAGGAGCTTGACGATTATAAGCCTATAAATCTGCTTAACACAGAGTTAAAGATTTTGGCCCGGGTCTTAGCGAACCGTTTGCCGATCGTCATTAGTGATTTGATCGGACCTGAGCAGAACTACGCTGTGAAGGGAAGATTATTCAAGACAACTTGCACTTGGTGTGCGGAATCCTAGAGAGGTTAAAAGACGGCACCGAAGCCGCACTGATCAATCTAGATCACCCCAAGGCCTTCGATAAATTTGACCATCGGTTCTTGGTGACTGTTTTGAAGACCGCCGGATTCCAACCGTAGTTCCGTAAATGGATTAGCATGATGTACCACAACCTGCAGGCGGTGGTGCAGGTGAATGAGAAGCACTCGGAGGCTTTCGTGATAGAGCGGTCTTCTTTCCTCTATATCCTCGCTTTGAAGCCCCTGCTCCAAAGGCCTAGGGACTGGAAGGCAAGTCCGGCCCTGCGCGGCATTCCTTTTGCTGGTTTTCTTTCGGTAAAGTTATCCGCGTCCGTGTCTTTGTGTCCCTCCGTTTGGACATAAAAGCTGTGAAGAAGGCGATGGCAAGGTACGCGCAGATAGCAGTGGCTAAGATTAACTGTGATAAGAGTGAAGGTTTGCGGATAGGTTCCTGGTGGGATGGCGTTTACCTGCCAGGGCCTTTCCGCTGGAGTGACGGATCAATCCGCATTCTCAGTTTGTGATTCGGGCCCGGGCTCCAACTAGAGCGAAATTGGTCGGAAGTATAGGCCAAGGTAGATGTCCTGGTGGGTACCTGGCTTCGAAGGCGGTTGTCTTTTAAGGGCTGGGCGGAGGTGTGCGCCGTGTACATCTTCCCCTTGAACCTTTACCGTTTGTCTGCACTTCCTCTGCCTAATAATCATCGGATGGCACATCAAAGATCCCTCTCCAAATTACTTTGGCGTGGCCGACTACCGATGGTCCGTAGACAGGTCTTTTGTCAACGTCCGCTTAACGGTATGCCTAATCTGGAGAACCACTGGTTTGCTTAAAGACTGGCTTACCTGGGTCGATCCTTGTCGACGGCCGCAGTGTGTAGGTGAAACGCAAGCGATTCCTTTCCCCCCCTTAAGTCAGACCCCAAGGCTGAATGTCGACGTAAGCTGAGGAGCGAAGCACTGTTTTTCCGAGAATGTCGTAAGACCCTTCGCAACCTTCCTGGATCCAGTGACCTTTCTCGGTCTAGAAAGGAGCTGCATCGGGAACTAATGGTGGGCTCCGCTTCGGATCCTCTCGTGGATCGGCTTGGTTGTTTGATGGAGGATGTTCGATTGCATTAGAATTGGGCTCAAAGTTCGGGCTTTCTGAACAATTCCGAGTTCTCGCTAACCTGGTGGCTTGTACGGAACGCGTTGCGCCTTTTCGGCCTGAAATACAATCGAACTCGGCAGATATGCCCAATTGTCCTTGCTGCAGCAGTGACATGGAAGAAACGGTTGAGCACGCCGTCTACTACTACGAGCGAGTTCATCTGTTTTGGGATCATGTCAGAGAATGGACGACCCGCATCAAACCCAGTAGCTCTTATTGCTCGACGTTGGTTACGTCGTGGACAAGGTTTTACTTCAATTTCAAGGTGAGAAGCGTATGGCATTTTTCGCGATTCTAGCCGTAGCTAGAATGGGGATTTGGACGAAGCAAAAAAAAAAAAAGGGATTATATGACGATGCAATCTTTTCTCACTGTGATCTGATTTTGTACTTTATGCATCATCTTCGGGTCAAAATTAGATGCGACAGAAAACGCTTGGATCGCATAACATTCAACAGAAGGTGGGTGCATGCAGCGAGCCTGGTCGTACGAAAGGAGGCAACATAGGAGTCATCCTTACCTCCTCTTCCTGCGCGTGGCGACTACAGACCGGTTCCTTCGGGACCCTACCCAGAGTAAGTAGGATTGTTGATTCCCTCTTTTCCCCTAGTTATCCGTATGTTGTAAGTCATTGTCCCTGTCATCAAGTTGTTAGTCTCCAATATATTCTCCCGCCTATTCTTTATTGTCCCTTAACCCTCGATGCAGCTCCATTTTTCTGAAGATCTTGGAATTCATATTCATATTCTCATTCCTGTTACCTGATTAAATGTACCACACTGCACCCTACCCGGAGTTTATTTTGTTCATTTAGTTTTAGCTTTCTTCCCCACTAGGGAATGTCCGGCTTGTTTCTGGTTTCCGAAGAGACCGAAAACAGTCGGCCTCCATTTTATAAATGGAGGATGGGAGGGAAACCAAATGGGTGTTTATTTTGTTTCTGTTTTACTTTTTCCTTCGGGGTTTTTCTCTCATTCCCATCATTTTCATAAATTACTTATAAACCATTCAGTGTAAATAAAATTCATACATTTTTTATCCGGGATTTTTTAGTAGGTTTTTTTTTCATAGAGTAAATGCGGTATTTTGGTAGTTGTAGCGCGCTCGGTGAAGAATGACCAATGGTATTGTTGAATGGGTCGGTGAATGTGGCAAGCTTGGGATACTTAGTTACAGAGGAACGGCAGTTCCCTTTCTCCTTCCCCTCAAAATTTAGGACTGCATGCTCCTCCTAAAATGTATATTCGTTCTGGCATTTGAGGTTGGTGAGTCGGCACAAAAACGGAGTTGGAGTGACGTTTTGAAAGAGAATACTTGTATAAGTTTCACATTTCAACATACACACGCGCTTGCACGCGTGCGCGCGCGCACACACACACACACACTTACTCTCAGTGATCTATTTCAGGTTTCAACCTAAAAGACAAAAAATACGAATTTTTAATTAACAGAATTAAATATTTGGGACTAGTAATTGATAAAAATGGAAGGAGACCAGATCCAGCACGATCCAGTGCGATAAAAGACCTGCCTGCTCCTGAAAATGTCAGTTCCCGACAAAGTTTCCTGAATTTGGCAAATTATTACAACGTATTTATGCCAAACATGCATTGTTTGCGAGCTTTGTTAAACAAACTATTAAAAAGACTCTTAATGGGTTTGGACGACGGAGTGCCAGGAAGCATTCGAAAAAATTAAAGTAATACTAACGCCTGACTTGCTTTTGATACATTACGATAAAAAAAGAAATAATTGTCGTAATTGACGTTAGTTCATATGGAATAGGAGCCTGCATTATACATAAACTCAAAGACGGCACATACATCCAGGACGCTTCATCCAACCGAAAGGAATTATTCCGTGATAGAAAAGGAGAGTTTAGGGATTGTGTTTGCCCTTAAGAAATTTCATAGATTCATTTACCGAAGAAGGATTATCTTCCAAATAGATCACTGACTGTTGCTAGTTTTTTTGGGTCCCAAAACTCGCCACCGACCCTTGCAGCTAATAGGTTGCAGCGATGGGGAAGCATTTTATTGATTCACGATTTCAGGATGGAATTCTTGCCATCAAGTAAATTGTGTCTCGTTGATGTATTGTTCAGACTTATCCCCGATACTAGTGAATCTTTGGATTACACGGTCATTGCTTCTCTACAAACGGAAGTAGAAAAAAAAAAACACAATGCAATACTCTGCGGGAAGTACCTATGACTTCGGAAGAAATAAAAATAGAGCGTTGGATGACAATTTTATTGTGTAAATGAAGAAAAAAACTAAAAGACAGAAGCACAACAAAATCCGAGGTATATTCTATTTGTAATGACGTTCTCTTGTACAACGAAAGAGCGGTGGTACCTCTCCTAGTACAGAAACGAATTCTTAAAGAATTCCACATAGGGCGTCTTGGTATATCCAGAATGAAAAGCTTAATGAAAAGTTATGTGTACTGGTGAGGCATGGATAGAGACATCGAAAGTTTGGTAAAGTTATGCAAAGGCTGCCCATTGGCAGCTAAAGCACCAACAATAATATTCAACCCATGTCCAGAAACTGACTGCTCATGGTCACGTTTGTATATTGACTTTACTGGTCAACTTAATGGTTCATATTATTTTATCGTTGTAGACAGTTTTTCCAAGTGGCCAGAGATATTGAGATGCATGAAATCAACCACAGGAGTAGTAACTGGGTTTCTGATTCCATTGTTTCGAATAACACCACCCAATTTCCACCCAAAGAATTCAAGGGATCTTGTAAAACATTTGTAGTAGAGCACATCACAGTTGTTCCTTACCATCCTAGAAACTACAGCCAAGCAGAACGGTTTGTGGATACCTTCAAGAAGGCCCTAAAAATCCAACGGTAGGTCCACGCATGCAGCATTGCAACAGTTTCGACTAGTGTATCGGCTTACACCAAATAAAAGCGCGCCTTCGGTCATTACTCCGACAGAAAATATGTTTGCGCGGAAAATAAGATCGGTTTTAAACAAGCTGATACCCAATAAGGAAAAAGTCGAACATACGGAATAAAAAAATGGAAATAAATTTTACGAAGTGGGTGAAAAGGTTTTTTACCTAATGTATCAGACAGGGAAATATATTGGGAAATTGGAACGATCTTCAAAAGAATTGGTAGGATGATATATTTAGTCAAAGGACCGAAAATGATGCACAAAAGGTACTTGAATGAAACAAAAAGTAGGGATATAGATGAAGAGAACAATACTGTAGTGGATGTTGAGCCAATGGACATTCTTTTCAACACATTTGATGTACCCATTCCTCGTAAAGCTTCTGTGACAGAAATACAAAAAAGATAAAGAGGAAAAGAAGGGATACAGAGAGAATCGACATTAATCTAAAAAGGAAAAGCTATTGACTCTGTGCAGAGTAAATCTAAAAATGTGGGTGTTATATACCCTACTAATGAACATTAATGGGTATGTCCCATTCTTCATAAATACGTTGGATACTATTGTGAGGTGGGTAAATATGTTGTCATCACAAGCAGTGGTTTAATTACTTCACGCCGCTGGTGTGTATCGTATTTTGTTAATGTTATAAAGATTTCCATTTCAGCCTTGGTTAGGCAACTAGCCTAGGATAAGGAAAACTGAATTGAAACCTTTTAAATTCCGCTTAAAAATTGACCTTGTGTCATATTCTGTCCGAGCGGAGGGGTTGGTAAATAGGATAAAGATTTCCATTTCATTTACAATCTCCGTTTTGGTTATTTCTCATTCAGTAACTTTTTATAAGGTTACAACAATCTGCTTAGTGGTAACTATTTGGAAGCTATTAAGACCATGTAAAATATTTTTTACGATTTAACTAAAGGCAGTGTAATCTGAAAAGTCCCAGCACCATTCCCAGAAGTGGGAACTGCGTCTTAACGATGGAGTTAAAGTTCATTTTTTTAAGTTGAAATTTATTTTCGCAGATAAGACTCATTACTTTCCAGAGAGATCTTGAAATACTAATCTTTCTTAAGAATTTACTATGATTGTTGTTTGATTTTTATGGCATGTCCACCCATCTAGGATTATTTTATGTCAATAGTTTAAGGAATGACATTCAGTGTACGTTCATATTTACATATTTTGTGTCGTTGTGTCTTAAGAGGTTTATTTTGCATAGGGATATATCGAATACGAATAATTTTCAGGCGGATCTATTTCACTCATAGGTTTGACCCTAGCATGTACCTGGGAATAATGACAATAAAGAGGTACTCCATTCTTTCTAGATCTCCATAACTGGAGCCTTATCACATACAATTAAGTGTCATAACCTGGACACTCTGGCGGTCATTTTTAAATTCTTCCCTTTATTAATTTTATTTTGGAGTGGGAATTTTACCTTTTTATCGATATTCAATCAATTTTCTGCCTTTTTTTTTCATTACAGAGATTAATTTTTTTCCACTTGAAAAGCGATTCATTCATGTTTTTTTTCCTTTCTTCAACAGTGTCATCAGCAGTTCTTCGGAATATACAGTAAGCGTATGATAAACTTCAGTGACAGGACAAATTATGATTGTATGAGAGAGATGGAATATAGTATATTTATTTATATTAGCCACTTGCAAATTTGATTGGATATCTGTGTATTTCGCGATCTGTGTGAGTCTTAGAATCTATCTACGCGCAACTAAAGCCGTTGTGATGAGATATGTAATATTTAGAAAAAAAGCTGATGAGATAACGAGATATGATGTATTTCGGGAAAAGAGGGTTTATATTAATTGAATACGGTTTATGTACACAAAAAATCAGAACATGCTCAGTAATAGTTAAAATTATGAAAATAAAAAGATCGAGTTTTTTCATTTAATGTTTTTTAAAGACTTTTCTCCGAGTAAGTTCCACATATTGATTATTAGATATTTTTTAATCCAATTTCTCAAGAAAGATTCCTAAAGCAGTACGCTTTTGTTGCGAGGAGATGATTATTTTAAGTTCTTCCAATTTATTAATTTCATTTTGGGGTAGGTATTTTACCTTATTATCAATTTTTGATAATTTTACTGCTGTTTTCTCCCTTAAATAGATTCATTTTTTCTTTCATATTTTTTCTGAAGACATCCTTTCAGAAAGAAAAAAGATGGTAAATTCTTAGATGTTGGCATTTTCAATTTACGAAGGTGGAAGAAAATCGAACATTAGGATAAAAGGAAAATCAATTAAGGGAAAATCTTTTAAATAAAATATTTTTAAAGCTCCGATGGCTCCGATGGCGCTTTTTAAGAAAGAGAAAAAAACCTGCCTCCGTAGGTATTCGTATTTCGCTTTACTTAGTGTATTGAGCACTCCTACGTTTTAGCTTAAGTAATTTTGTCGGTGTTTTTTCTTTTGACTCGGCATACGTTATTAGTTGATTATTTTCAAACAGTGCGAATGTCTTTAGTCTTTTCTTTTTTCATGGAATTTTTCCCCAGAAATCAGTGAGTGCAATATTTTTTATTTGAAATTGTATCATCTGTTTTTTTTCACACCGTCAGAATTATACAAGTGGTATAAAGATTAAATTATATATATATATATATATATATATATATATATATATATATATATATATATATATATATATATATATATAAAATTCTAAGCTTCACCCCGATTTTAAATTTGTCACTCAGCTCACACGTTTGAACTGGCCTCAGCTGCACAATAAGTAAGACAAAAATCTGAATTAGCCTTTCTAGTTTTATAAGACGTCGTAGTTGATTGCCACAAGAAAAATGTTTCATTATAGTTATCAAGATGCTTATAACTTTTTACCTCCCCTTTAATGCCAAAGCCATTCGAGAACATAGGTGCTACTACAGTGAACAAGAAATGAAATACTGTAATATTGGTAATGGATGGACGTTTGTTTAAGTATCTGCATTTAAAAAAATTCCGTCAATGCCGTCACAGGAGGTGTAGGAATGCTTTTCAGTCCTCGTGCCTTAAAATCAATTAATGGCATAGAGAAAATACAACCGAGAATGATAAGTGCTTCCATTAATGATTACCCCTGCACCACAATCATCTTTTGCTACACTCCTTCTAATGCTAGTGATGAAACGAACATCATTACCTGCTACAACCAGCTATCTTCCCCTGTCCGACACATTGTGAAACAACGTTCTAATGACCGGAGGAGACATGAATGCTCAAATAGGCAATGATGAAACTAACTAATTCTGCTTACAAAACTTGTCAACAGAAATGGGGAATATCTAACAGACTTTTCACCCGAAAACAGGCTAGCTCGCCTTCATATTATATTTTAAAAAAGTGATGGAAAACTATGGATCTATACCTATCCAAATAATTGTAGCACATAGCTTAGATTATATACTGATAAACAAGAAGTGGATAAATAGTGTTCTGAACTGTAAGGCATACTTCTCTTTTGAAAGAGTATCTTCCGATCACAGAATCGTCTTAGCAAAGATACGCCTGAGTGTCCGCAGAAATAAGAAACAATCAGTCGAAACCACACGTTACTACTGATCCTCACTTAACAATACACCTATTAGCAATAAATATTCGGTAACTGTAAGAAACAAATTCGATACTCTTCAGGATATATCAGAAACACCTACTCCCAATGACGAATATGAAAACTACGTCACTGCCCACATGGAAGCAGCAGCAGAGGGCATACCAACCACCCCAAGAGCCACTTGTAGAATTCCATGGGAGTTACAAGGAGTAAGAAAAAAAACAAAAAAAAACGAGAAAACAGGAAAATCGTATCCTTACCTAAAAAAGAAACTGTGGAAATGCCAACGCGCAGAAACTTTAGAAAGCCCAGAGAACGAACTAACACATACCAAAAAGAACAAAAAGAATATATTCAAGGTCAGATTAATAAAATAAGAAACTCGATAGAAGCTAGACAATCACAAATAGCGTGGCAGACAGTAAATGAAGTAATCAAAAGGAAAAGAATCTCGAGAGCAAAAGTAAAAGCTTCCAGCAAAAAAAAAAAAAAAAAAAAAAAAATGGACAAATCAAGAATCTGCTCGCCCCCCCAAAGTTCACTGATAAGTCTATTACAAAAACTTCAAATAGCCAACTCGACATCAAACTCGGACAATTTACTGAGGAATAACTTAACGTAGTAATTAAAAGCAGAAAAGCTGCTGGCCTTGACGAAATACCCATAGAAGTATGGAAGACGAGGAAATTTGATGACTTACTACTTCGATTTCAGAACGCCGTATATGAGGACAAAATACAATCGAGAGATGGACTAAAGGCTTCATTCTCCTCTTCTTTCATAAGAAAAGTGACCTTGGAATCATCCAGAACTACTTCTATTGCTGCTGAGGTTTATAATGCTCTATTTCTCAACCGTATCAAACCAGGAATTGAAAAAAATTCTTATGAAAAATCAAAACAGTTTTCGGAGAAATCAATCCACAAAATCCATCGAATCATCGGAGTCCGTGCAAAAAATTTCGAGGCAATACTGTAGATTTCTTCAAGGTATTTGATTCCATACACAGAAGGAAGATGGACCAAATACCCTAGCACGTAGTTCCCCAACGATACTCTTACAGCTATAATGATACTTTATAGGAAAAACGATAGAGACACAGATTTCTTCGACATTGTTGCTAAATTTTGCAAGATATATACATTAGCGCCATATTCGTTTACAATCTGCTTAGACTACATTCATCAAACGTCAGTAGGTCTAATAAAAGAAAGTGGCTTTACACTAAAAAAGGCAAGAAGCAGACGGTATCCTGCAGAAACTATAACAGACGCAGACTATCCAGATGATATAGCGCTTCTTGCAAATACAACCGCCCATAGCGAATCCCTTCAGCAAAACCTAGAACAAACAGCTGGAAGCATTTGCTTCCACGTGAACATAAATAAAACAAAGTTTATGAGTTTTAAACAAAAAGAGACAGGCTTCTAAAATTCGTTGACAAATTCATGGCAGCAATATCTCATAACTATATAACAGATCTACGGCCACTTACCTCCCATCTCAAAACCATCCTAGTAAAACGAACAAGATATGTAGGGCACTGCTGGAGAAGCAATAACGAACTCATTAGTGACGTGTTTCTATGGAATCCTACACATGGACGTGACGATGTTGGCTGACCAGCAAGAACTTATTTTCATCCTATCTGTGCAGATGCAGGATGTAGTTTGGAAGAATTGCTGGGAGTGATGGATGATGGAAGCAGAGAGAGAGAGAGAGAGAGAGAGAGAGAGAGAGAGAGAGAGAGAGAGAGAGAGAGAGGGGATATCCTTATTTTCAGTGCGACTTAATGATATATATATATATATATATATATATATATAAAATCATGACCAGGTCATGCCGGTGGAAGTTCCTGTGGGGTAGTGGCTAACGTATTAGACTGCAACATCGTAGTAAGCGACTTTAAACTCCACTTGTGGAATTTCACTCACTTTCTGGCAAATGTCTTTGAGAAAAAATATGAATCCTCGTACCCCACAGCTATAGATTAAATAACACAACTGTTTTTCGAGAAGGATGACTTTGGCATTAAAAAGCTAACGTAAATTGATAAGCCGAAGTTTGAATAAGAACTCTTATAGATCTATAATTATCATTTACGAAGTTTTTCTAGAAAGCAACGATTCATTTTTTACGTTTTCAAATCTGAATGAAAATAAGCTGATCAATGAACAAACATAAAATCATTAATTTCATGTTTGTTTCTAAGAATTCACGTTCACTTGAATGATCTGGGATGATTACTCGTGCTTTTGGTTAAGTATGTTATGGAAATAGACCAGAAGAATATCATCATCATCATATCGCGCTGGTAGCACGGATATCCCTGACCCTCTCTCGCCACTCCTCCCTATCGTTCATCGCCCTATGTAGGTCTTCAGGACAACATCCTGTATCCTCACATAGCTGCTGAATGTACGTTCGAGCTAGTCATCCTGCTTTTGCGCGGCCATGTGTGGGGATCCATAAGAGTACATCTCTTATGAGTTCATCTCTGCTTCTCCAGCAGTGTCCTGCATGTCTAAGAATATCAAGCAACGTTATTCGGTCAAATTGTGTCAAACATCTGGATGAAGTTAAAGCCAGCTTTTGGAGATCAAATTCCATCACAAGTATAGGTTTTTAGATGGCACTATGCAATTTTAGATAGCTGAAAAGTGGAAGATAAAAACAGTTCAAGTCATCAGGTCAATTCACGAACTGGGGAACCAGAACAAAAGTGAAACAGATTCTCTTTAGAACTGATCAATAATTGACGGATAAAATGATTGGTGATGACTTTAGTTTGAATCATTTGACACATAATTTCATTTTCAACAAGGACCATGCGTAAAATCGGCTTAAAACCCTCTTATTTTCAATGACTTTTTAGTCAAAGAATATTCTTTTATTATATTTGATCTATGTTCTTGTGACTGTTTCCTGTTCCTGAAAATTAGTATTCTAAACCAGGTGAGAAGTTAAAAGATAGATTTGAACTTTAAATCAGTACAACCAATGGCTCAACGTCTATTTCTATCTGTGGTTCAAAGAGTTCTTCCGGCTCTCGTATAGAGTCGGATATGTTGTGTCAATGAATAAATTTGTGTGCACACGAGAAAAGACTTCTTATTTGTTATTCATCGCAGTAAAAAGAATAGAGCGATCAGTAAAGAAGATGGAACTGCAAGGTGAAGAGGTAAATCAAGTCAGGCCGAAGAAGAAGAGAGATATTAAATAAGCTGGCTATCGGTCATGACGAACAAAATAAATGTAGTGTCTGCCGGAGATATTCGGTACTGTTTCTGGAAGAGAGAACAATGTTTCTTTTGCAATCCCAATCAATATACAGTTTATTATTCTTACTCATGATTACTTTCTAAAAAGAATTTGTATTACTAACATTCCTGACGAAAGTGTTATTATTTGTAAAGCACAAAATATAATAATTTAATAGATTGAAAATCGTTGTATTTACGGCATTTTAACAATAATAACAAAAACCCCGGTCTGTTGTGCCATTTTGACTGAGTTATGCTAACATAGACATTATCACTGGAGTCTTGTAGGGTGATATATTAGCACTGTATTTATAAACTGTCAAGATTACGAATTACAAATGTAAATAGATCTTATGAAAGAAAATGGTCTCCTGCTAAAACAATGACAACAAGCTGGCGATATCACGCATAAACTATCACATGCAGACTATGCAGATGATCTAGAACTTCTCGCAAATGCGCATGGTAAAGCTTACAGCATACAGCCAAAGGTATTGGCCTCTATGTGAACTCAGTTGAAATATAATTCATGCGTTTTTAACAAGATGGCGCAATCTCCACATTAAATAACAGGTCTCTAAAATGAGTGGACCAGCTGACATAACTTGGCAGCAATATCTCATCTTAAAATGATTTTAACATACTCTAAGCAAAGGCATAAACTGCAATCGGTCAGTTATCTACCACAATGAAATCTAATTTCTGAGGTTTAATAAAACGGGAATTCTTCCAAGCTGTAACCGTGTCAGTACTATTGTATGGATGTCTCCTGGACTTTAACGAAGCTCTTGGAGAAAAAACTACATTATAACTACTCAAAGGTGCTTCATACTGTTTTTTTTAATCCAGGAAGCGAAATTCCACAAAACAGCAAAGGTACGGCCATTTACCCTCTTTTCCCAAACCACCAAAGTAAAACGAACAAGACGAACATTGCTGGAGATGTAGGGATGAACTTATAAGCGAAGTTCTGTGATCACATACAAATAATCTCACCGGTTTTGGTCCACTGGTTAAGACCTATTTCATTAGTCCTGTGCTGACAATAGATCCCGTCTAGAGGACATGTCAAGAGTATTTGACGAACGAAATGGTTGACGATAGAGAGTAAAGGGAATCCTTGCTATCTGTATGATGTAATATAAAAATAGGATCGTTAAAACAAAGATTTTTTAAAAATCCTCATTAAATTTGTTTTCTTTTGTGTATTATTGTTGTGGTGTTAGGTTTCAAAATGAAGACAAGCAGATAAGAGAAGTAGGTTGAAACAAATATATTACAATAACAGAACAAATATGCAGAATACAGGCGTTATACAACAGTTAGGAATGTCCTTCCGGTAATGTCAGGCAGCTTGGAGGTTATTTCCCCGAGTGTCAAGTAGAGTCGGTATATATTGAGGAGGCATAGTCCATTACTATGTAGGTAGGTACCATAACAATTATTTAGAATTCTGAAATAAAATACGGTACTTATTCAATGAAATATTCGGACGAGTATCCACATTTTGGTTGCTTCAGTTATGTAATGTGATGACTTAATCTTGCCGAATATCGTCAAGGATTTCTAGTGGTAAGAGTGATTTAGAGACCTGAAAATGACCCGAACTTTGAAGAAGTGTAAGTATTAACGAAAAACTCTGAAGAGAAGTTGGAAGGTAAAAAAAATATCGTATACTAGAAAACTAGCTTATGTAAATGTAGGTCACACTTGTTGGAAAAGATAATCGAAGGCGGCAAGACTTGTGCCACCCGGGAATTATGAAATGGCTTAAAGTAAATATTTTTAGTAGGGTTAGAATTAGCGGTTTAAAATTTCCTTTTGTCCATGCAACAAACCTTCTAGTTACTTTTATTCCAAATTTTTATTTTTTATTTTCTTATGTAGAAGTCTAAAAGTTACGAAAGAATTGCTTTTTGTAGATTAAGCCGTGTCGATGGGATATAAAATGCGATGACGGTATACTTAGCAGAGAAATAAGATCTCTCTAAATGGTATAACACAAAATTGTATCAGATCGTCAGGCTTCAGCTCGGGAGTACTGAGGAGTCTGATGTACTTCTTCATTGCTATTACTCCCTGGTTTACTCTGACCCACAGTGGTAGTTCTTATTAGAGGTCTCCTCTATAGGTCAAGTTATTCTGTTTTTGAATTATTTTTATTCGATTGAACTGTGCGCGAAAACCCCTTGAGAAACAGCTCTACAAAAATGTAGATATTAATGTACAATGAATGCGCTTCCCTATCCTTTGGGCATGAAATTGCCCTAGACGGGTTGAAATATCATTAAAATCAGTCAATCAGTCAATTAATATTCGTAGATTCTTTAAAGAATATTATCATGATAGATTTTTAATACTTAATGAAAAACCCCAAACGTGTCAATCCAAACTCTGGAATAAAAACAGCGCTGTTCAAATTTTTAGAGGAAATTGTTTTGAATATTAAAAAAGAATTATTGTTAGAAGACTGGACATTATTTTTGAAGATGCCCGTCCTAATAATGTGTGGAATATTGCAAAGATATCACCAAAGAAATTCATACAATACTTATAAAAATGCAACACTATATAATGTATGCAGTTATTGAACGATTTTGTCTCAAACAATCAGACAAAATTTGTAGATATACTACTCCGAATACTGTGCAAAATAACGAAGGCCTGAGCAGGAAGAACGATATTGTCAAACAGACAAAAACTTGTTTGGAAGAACGTTTGCTTGTGTCGATTATTTACATTTTGTCTTGTTCCTAACTTTAAAATCACGACTTCACGATTGTTTGTAATCACAAAGTTGTGACATCTTTTTGGTTTTCAACATTTGACTGTAGGCAGAAATGTGAAGATGCAATTAATGTCTAAAAATTGAGATGATGTATTGTTATTGCTGGACAATGACTTCAATGTCGTAAACTTTGTGGTCTTTATAAGAACGTTTCGATTGTTGTAGCCGCCCCCATCCTCTTTACACATGGCATTCTGTTACTTTATAAAATTTTCCAAGGGAAACCAATAGTCACACAGTTATGGGCAACTGCCTTCTGTGTTGCTTAGAGGACATCACTTTACAGGAAGCGGTTTATTATCGCGTTGGACTGATTATAGCGAAGTTGTCAATAATTTTTATGGAATTCATTTATCTTGTGTGATCCAATGGATCTGATCTTCCATCTTGGTATAGGGCATGTTTGCACAAAAATGTCGGCAGTTACCAATGCTGTAGGTCTCTTTGATGTTTATTCCATGAAAAGGCAAACTGCTACACGATTAGGCACTCGAATAGCCAAAACGAAGAACACAAGATCAAACTACCGTTGGGACTACAACTCCTGTTTTGATTATTTCACTTTGTCATGATACTCTATCATGCTGGTAAGGAATTGGTTTGGTTTAGTTTCTTTGCCGATCAACATTTGTGGGTTATTAAATGCCAAATCCATCATCGTAGAAGAACAGCAGTAGTACTGATTATCTCATATCAGGGAGATAAGGGTATTAGTCCGAAAGTAAACGTACTAGAGTGACTAGATTTTGAACTCATTACGATGTTGCCGTACAGCATATTAACCACTACACAACGGGAACTCTCTCTTGTGTTCAATTTTATTTCAGAGTTCTATTCAATAGGTCATGGAGTACATTGCCTCTCCCTGGAAAATGACTTCATGCCAAATCTAAGTGGGAAGTCGGATAAATCCTTTCAATAAGTCAAGGAAAAATTCGCCCGTTCCGTTACTACATTCCGTACGAATGAGAACAGTTTAACCTGTGGGTCAACAAATTCTATACCCACTTCCTTTACCAAGATTGCTCTATTATTTACTACTAACTGGAAGGAGGTGATGAATTCATGCATTCCCTTAGTAATCAACAAAACAACGATTCTCGTGATCGTCTGATGATAAATAAAAACGAGTCAATATCTATTTTAAACACAGACTCTTATTATTTTATTATTTAAAATTTACTTTCACAGTTTTTTTGTTGAGAGGTACGCCTATGCCAGCCTATAATATTTCCAAAATATATGCAGTGCTATCGCTGTGATAGTTAATGAAACGCTACCACGGCACAAAAAGACGTTTGTAATATATCATATGAACATATTTGGATAGACGCTGGTACCACAACGGTTCTCAGCAGACCCTTGTATCGCTACGCCTTAAGTTTCCGCCGAGCCCTCGTTTTAACCTTGCCGTCGGAAAAGTGATGAACACACAAAAAGCCGTCTTGGTCCGCTAAAAAGTTTATTCGCTACTTAATAGTGATCGATAAGAAAGAAACAGTGTATGAAAAATGAGTCTACCGCTTGAGAGAGAGAGAGAGAGAGAGAGAGAGAGAGAGAGAGAGAGAGAGAGAGAGAGAGAGAGAGAGAGAGAGAGACCTTAAAATTATCTTTCTTGTTTTCTCTTGGAGTTCTAGCACAAGCTTGGTCGATATTCCGTCTTCATCTCTTCATGTCTGGGCCCCGCTTTATTTTTTCCACAACCGAGACATCACCCGAGACCATAAACCCTGAGAAACCACCCACAAGTTTACCCCCCCTCAATAGATTTACTACCTTAAAACAAGCTGAACTGGCTTCCCTATCTTTTATCTTTTTACTTCGTCGAAACTCGGAAAATGCCTTACGACAAACCATTGTCTTGCCCAATTTCAATGGAACCTTATAACCGTATATTCACACAAAATCCTTAACACAACAGGGGTGAACTCTCGAGCTGTCAGCCTCGAAATCGGACTGAAACAGCAAGGTAACCAACATTCAAAAATAGATATTACATTTCCTAATCTTTCTTCTGTCGTCAATGATTTTCCTTTTTCCTTCTTCCTTCGCTTAGCTTTTCTTTCATCTTTTGTTATTTTAAATCTGTTGGGCACGGAAAACAATCAAGGGAAAAAAGAAACGGAGAAAAGCACTTATCTAATTTTAATTGGTAGTGTCCTTGTTTTTTCCCTTTTTTTGCTATCTTTCCTTTGTCTCATAGTCTTTTATTTCTTTTTTTTCTGTCAGTTCCTCTACTGATATTTTAGTTCTTTTTCCGTTTTTTTCTCTTGTTTTCTCTCTTCTTCTGTTTTGACATTTCATGTAGCTTCTTCGTGTTTTCCTCTTTATATTTTTCTGTCGTTGTTTCTTCTGTTCTGTTGCTTCATGTTCTTTTTTGATGCTGTTACCTCTTCTTTCCTTCAGTTTTTATCTTTCTTACAAGCCAACTGATTATTTGTATTATCTCTCTTAGCCATCCAGCTGTCTATTTTTTTCATTTTTCTTCTATGAAGGTGCCGTTTTTTCTTTTCTCCGTCCAGTGTTTTTTCTTCTACTTTTCTTTCAGTATTTTCTTTCTTTTTTGTCGGTTCTTCTACTGTGTTTTCTTTTCCTTTCTTGTATCTCTATTTTTCCCTTTTCTTTCTTTTCCATTTTTTCTGTTTTTCACTTCGTATTTATCTGACTCTGGTTCGAACTAACCCCATCATACAGGCCGTGGGCTCGTCAGGGCACCAAATAGAATTTTACACGTTAAGACACCAAATAGAGGTTTTTAATATGACTACACCACATGGACTCTGGTACCACCACTATTCTCGCCAGATACTTGTAGCACTATGCCTTAAGTTTCCGTTAGACCACCATTGTAACCTCATGGTGGGGAAAAGTGACGAAAACACAAAACACCGTCTTGGTTCGCTAATACAAAAGTTTATTCGCTACTAAACCACTTAGTAGTCTTCAAGAAGAGAGAAACAGAGTATGAAAAATGAGTCCACCACTTTATCTAGACAGAGAGAAATAAAACGTTATGAGGAGAGAAAGTGATAGATAGATCGATAACCTTAAATTATCTTTATCGTTTTCTGTTATAGTTCTCACATTAGTTTGCTCGGTATTTCTATCTTTACCTCTTCGTGTCTGGGCTCCAACTTACTTTCTTTTCCTGTTTTGTATCCCACGTTCACCATTCTAACGGCTTGACTTTTTCCTGCCAATCAGAATACGTTGCCGATTTGCTGCTGATACATTTCTATCTTTAACCCGGTCGTCTGCTGCTATCGAGACCAAGGTTTGGGGACCCCACGCCTGTTCATCTTCCCATTCGTTTCTCCCTTATAGCCTTTCTATCTCTCTGTCTCTTTGTTTTCCCCGGTTCTCTTTCTCATATATGTTCCTTTCCTTTCCACTGTCCTGTGGTCGACTGGTAAATCTTGCTAGGAAACAACTTACTATTAAAACTATCAACAGGAGTCCCTAATTATTTTACATTAATGCTTTCCATTTTATTTTAGAATTCAAAAGTGCCAAAATGAGCATCAATTTTAGAAGCAGAGTCCTCTTTCCATTCCCAAGTCACTAGTCACTCAAAAAAAGATCAGAGTTCGAATCAAACACAAGGTAAAGCTCGCCGATATTTTTTTAAGTTATCTTCGTTGATATGATTAAACTTGTTTTTTGTTTCTAAATATTTCCAGAATATCTGCAGTACTATCAAAGTAATAGTAAATACTTTTCTTTTTTATTCAAAATATGATTTTCATATATTAAAAGATGGGGGTGAAAAATGTGGCAGGAACTTATAGCAGATGATTTAGCATACTTGAAACTCTGAGCAAGATCGTGTATTGACGAATTCCACAAAATTGGCAGGATTAAAACAACTAAAAATATCAGTTATTAGCTAATTCAAGCACCATATGGCAGTTTGAGTGACGAATAAAGCTATGAAACGAACAGTTCTTTCGGCGGTACTTTCTGGTTTATTTCCTCAAGTTGTATTGTATCCGTTTAACGGTTATGAAGTATAGTTAAGACGTTTTTTCTGTGACCTGCTTCAGTGTCCTCTTTCTTGTCAGAGTACCTGGTAACATCTGTGAAAGGAACACAGATAACGAAAAAAAAAAAGTGAACTTGCCGTATAGTGGATTTTACCGTCCCAGGGGACCTCTGAGAAAAAATCAGAGAAAGCAAAAAGAGGCACAAATACTTAGACCTTGTCAGAGAACGAAGAAAGTTGTCGAAAACGAGAGTGATGGTAACGCCAATCATAATTAGCACGCTTGAAACGGTCACCAAAGATTTTGAAAGGGAACTGGAAGAGTTGGAAATCAGAGGTCTAATCGAGACTATCCAGACAATAAGTTTGTGAGAAAATTGGTATCCCTTTAAAATACACGAAGAAAAAAAAAATCAAAACCAAGGTGGGAAATTCGACTGGAAAAACAGATAAAAAATCTACGAAAACAGGCTAAAATGATAAAACAAAGAAAAGACACTGGAACATGCTGGAACACAAAGAAAAAAGCAACACAAGGAAAAATAACGATACAACTTGAGGAAATAAACCAGAAAGTACCGAAAGAAGGAAGATTAAAAAGATACCGACAAAGAGTAAAACAATACACACAAAACAGGATATTCCAAATAACGAAAGGGAATTCTACTAACTGTTGTGGTCCCTTATGTCCGAATTTATCGCATTTTTGACATTTTTTTTGTACGATATGGACAGTCCTTGGCCCAATATACTTTTCCACTGCGGTAGCAAGCGCTGGGTGTTTTTTTTTTGTTGTCACTAGTCTGCCTGTATTGAAATTTTGGGTAATCCTATTTTTTTCTATTTTACCGGAGAGTATGATTGGGATCTATGCTTGACTCTCCTTACGTAAGCAACACTAGACTCCTCGATAGTTTTTGAGTCTTTTCTGACACTCACTATCCTCTGACAGTCTTTAGCCAGTTTTTTGAAGTGTGAGATCAGGTTCGTTCTCTAATTTCGACAAAACTCAGCGTCTGATTTCCGCGTCTTTTACCGACACTTGGCCTTGTGCGAATATCAGACATTTGAAGTTATCCGCTGACAATTCGCCTAGTTTAAAATCGTCGCAGTTATTGACGAACGAGGCAAACCCTAAATAATCATCACTGTCCCTTTTTGTTAAGTTGAGACATTTCCATCTTTTGTGGAATAGAGATGTTTTGGAGCTGAATAATTCTGACAGTAATTTAACTGTTTCTAAACAGCCAAGTTCACATTTTTTTTTAGAAAGATATAATCTACGAACTTGTGATGTTCCACAGTTCCTAGCTTTCGTAGAAGTAACCGGACTTTTTTTGCATCAGTCCAATCGGCACAGTCGGTAATAAAGATATCTTCATATCTTCTGTAATATGCCTCAAACGTCTTATCCTCATCTGGTGCGTAGGAAAATGTTTCGAGTGCGTTCCACACTGCATTTTGAGTGAAAATAGAAGTACCATCTGTTGGTTGGTTATTACTTAGACTTTTAAAAAGTGTTTCTTGTTGTTTTTGCAATTCAAGGAAGAACCGCTGTTGTTTTTCCTTGTTTTTTAAGATTTTTTCTTCGTTTACTTTCTGAAGTTGAAGGAGTTTTTCCTCATTTTTTTGTTGAGACTCCATTTGGAACTTCATCATTTGTGCAAACATTTCTTTAAGGTCTTCCATTTTTTTAGACTTTAAAAAAATTTCTATTCAAAAAGATCATTTTTTTTCTCTGGAGGGAGGGGATTTTTTTTTTACTTCATTAAATATCCCCAGAAATCAAGAATAATTACTGTGTGTGTGTGTGTTTTTTTTCTTTGAACAAAACAAAACTGTAAGCGCCGAATTAAATTTTTCTCTCTGAAGTGGGGAGAAGAAAGAAAAATATAAAAATCACTCTTTGATTACGTGACAATCTTACTTACAGATTTTTTTTTAAATATCCGCTATCCGACACACTCCGTCGTTTGTACAATTTGATACCTTGTTTTTGTTTAACAAAAATCTTGTTCGGTTCGTTGCATGCTGGAACTTTGTGGTAGATTCTTTAACAACTTGTAGTTGGGTATCTCTTTGTTGTTGCGATGTATCTTCGCCAGTATGTTGTGCGATTAACTCCTTTTGCTTGATGGAGAGTCCTTTTTTTCGTTCAAGTTCCGCGTCGCCAGTATGTTGTGGCCCCGGGAAGGGTTACTAATGAAAACGCAAACACGGATATCAGATAACAGATTATATTACACAAGAGAGATAGTTATATAGAAAAGGTAAGAAGTCTCGTACTGTTTTGATAATACCGATATTGATCTGCCTCTCTGTCAGCAAAATCTCTCCGTACTAATAACGGTGAGAAGAGTCCATTATGGTAAGATGGGTAAGGCTCCCACAAAACTAACAAGTTTGGGAGATGACACGAAAACATACAAACAACTGGATGCAAGAGAAACCGAACAATTTTGGACTAAAATATGGCAGCCAGGAGAACATAACAAAAAAGCCGAATGGATAAGCAATATGACAAAAGAATTAGAAGTATTCGAAGAAGGCCCGAAAGCCGAAATACACATTGATTTACTCAAAACATCATTAAAAAGACATCTAAATGGAAAACGCCAGGCTAGGATGGAAGACATGGATTCTAGTTCAAGAAATGCACCTCCATTCACGACAGATTAGCACTAGAAGTGAACAGATGCCTACAAGGAGCACGTACCCGAATAGATGACTAAAGGAAAGACCACTTTGATCTAGAAGGACTTCCTCAGGGGAACGGTCCCAAACAACTACAACTCTTAACGTGCGTACCTATGATGTGGAAAATACAAACTGCACAAATATGGGAAGAGATTTACTACTCGTTAACAAGCCGCGGATTGTTCCTCGAAAAGATGCTGCTAAGAATCCAGAGACACAAGAGAGTTACTTTACATATATCAGCACATCCTCAACGAGAGCAAGACCAGACGGAAAAATCTAGCTCTGGCTTGGATTGACTACAAAAAGGCATATGCTATGGTCCCGCAAAGCTGGATAATAAACTGCCTCAAAATGTACAAAATATCAGATGAAGTCATAAACTTTATCGAGAAAACCATGAAAACACACAAACACCTATGAGACTTTGACGTATAAACGGATCACCGAATGTCGGCCAGAAGACCAGACCTTATAATAATCAACAAAAAAGAGAACTTGCGAAATTGTGGACTTTGATGTCTCAGCTGACCACAGAAAAGAACTGAAAGAAAGTGGAAAGAAAGATAAATACATGGACCTTCCTAGGGAATTGAAATAACTATGAAACATGGAAGTGGCAATTATACCAATCGTGATTGGTACTTTTGGTACATTCACCGAAGGATTACTAAAAGGACTAGAGGACTTGGAAATAAGAGGACGAGTGGAGACCATCCAAACTACTACATTATTGAGAACGGACAAAATATTGAGAAGAGTCAAACTCCAGTGAAAGACCATCAGCTAACACCGATGTGAAAAACTCACTCGGAGTAAATAATAATAATAATAATAATAACTTTGAAAAACATTGATTTTTCCGTTACTTGTAAAATCTTTTGGTGAACTATTGTATTTTTAAATAAAGGGTCTTTTTAATCCCCTAAATATTTTTTTAGTCAAACTATTTTGAAATCACAAAAGATTTGTTTAAATTTACCGTCCTAAACTCCGTCGTTTAGCAGTATGTTGGGAGTGTTCTTAAAATGTGATGATAAGGAAAAAAAGAAAAAAAAAAAAGAAAAAAAAAAAGAATAAAGCAAAAAAAGTTTAGAATGGAAAGTTCTCAAAAGTCACGTGACATCTAATTCTTAGAAAATATATTAAAAACATTCTTTTGCTCAGTAGTTAGGTAGTAAGACCCGAACCACAAAGGCAGCGAATAGAAATCTTCACAATGTGATGTTCGGAGAAAATCGGGCCAGCAAAATGTCTCTACTTAAAAAACATTGATTATTCCGTTACTTGTAAAATCTCTTGGTGAACTATTGTATTTTTAAATGAAGAGTCTTTTTAATCCTCTAAAAAATTTTCAGGTAAACTATTTCGAAATCGTGAAAGATTTGTTTAAATTTACCGTGCTAATCTCTCTATGACTAATAACTTTTCTTAATCAATGGACAGTTTCCGCCCTCAATTCAATCGAAAAGTCATCTTATAGATTATGAACATCCTCTTTAGAAATATTGTGTAAAAATAAGACAATAGATATAAACCATAAACGTGGTACAGGAAAACCTGAAACTAGTTCAGGATATTAGTTCGGGAAGAAAAATATAAAATAACAGGACAATAGACTTAAACTAAGTTAAAACTTAGGGTAATATATATATATATATATAATTTTCTTTTTTTTATGACCCGCCACCATGGCTGTTCTTGGTCACGTTTGTGTCAGGCACGCAGATCATAAACAACCCCTGGATCTGGTGTAGCCACAATATACCACCTATGAATAAAATGTCCAATCACAATATTACCCAACGTGGGACCCAGGAAACAGGCTTGGGTGTCATGATCGGTAGGTGCTTTCCTGGTAGCCAACGTGGATGACGCGGTCGTCATCCTACGAATGTTGGCTGTTCTTTTTTCAGGTACACGAATGACTACGTAGGGATCCACAACGACCAGAGACCTAAACGCAAAACATGGAGTAGGGAATACAATCAACTTGCACCACACAGCTATTCTAGGAGCAACCTTTCACAAAGACGATACAGGAAAAGAATGATAGAGATCCGGCAAGAATGTACTAGTTTTCAGACAACACGCCAAAGGCTTGCCGACCAAGTTGGAACAATGATAAAGAAGGGGTGGTTTTCAGACCTTGAAATTCTAGAAATACATAAGAAAACAAATACACAAGATAATAATACAGTACCAGACATCAAGAGTTGTCAAACAAAAACAAAACAGAAATGAACTGCCAACTTCGGAAAATGAAAACGCCACACTACCAAACAACGCACAAACAATCAACCCTAACGAAACACTCACAAGAACAAAAGATAAATCTAGAAAATTTAAAGAGAATTATGAACAGTAAGAAGACTACTTTACCATCGTTAAGAAGCACAGAATGGAGAACACTTAAAATAGAAACGAATAAAATAAATCAAGTACTACCTTACATATCAACGAATAATATAACCGAGTTAAATGAACTAATTTATGTAGGGGATAAATTAGTTTGTGAGAAAATTGGGATTTCCTAAAAAAGCACGAAGAAGAAGTCAAAACCAGGAAAAGAATCTGCGAAAACAGGCCAAAATGGTAAAACAAAAGAAAGACGTTGGAATATGTTGGAACAGAAAGGAAAAAGGCAACAATACAACTTGAGGAAATAAACCAGAAAGTACCGGCGAAAAAGAAAGATTAAAGAGATATCGAAAAAGGGTAAAACAGGAGGAAGAAGCTTAGCTGAAGCAAAGATCCGAAGAGGTATTTTTCAAGGAGATGCACTATCACCGTTACTATTCATAATTGCCATAATGCTACTTAACCTCAGAAAATACACGACCTGATACAAACTTAGTAGATCGCAAGAAAAGATGAATCCCCTAATGTACATGGAAGACATCAAACTATTTGCAAAAAATGAAAAAGAACTGGAAACTCTAATACACGTAGTTAGAATATACAGTCAGGAAATAGGAATGAAATTGGCATTGAAAAATGTGCTATGCTTGTAATGAAAAGTAGTAAACGACATATAACTGACGGAATGGAACTACCAAATCAAGACAAGATTAGAACGCTCGGAGAAAAAGAAACCAACAAATACTTGGGCATCTTGGAGGCTGACACCAATAAGCAAGTGGCAATGAAAGACAAAATTCAAAAAGAACATCTAAGGAGAACGAGAAAACTACTCGAGACAAAACTCTCTCGCTGAAACCTTATAAAAGTCATAAATACTTGAACTGTACCCCTCATTAGATATTCGGGACCCTTTCTGAAGTGGACCAGAGAAGAACTTAAGCAAATGGACCAAAGAACAAGAAAACTAATAACTATGCATAAGGCATTGCATCCCACAGACGACGTTGACAGACTATATGTATCAAGAAAAGAGGGAGGTAGAGGACTTGCCAGCATCGAAGACAGCGTTGGCGCATCGATACAACGACTCGAAGACTACATAGGAAAACACGAAGGAGGATGGATTATAGCCATTAGAAACGATACTGAAAACATGATAGACAATAGAATGACAATAACTAGGAAACAAAATTGGGAAGAAAAAGAACTCTATGGGCATTTTAAAGGACTAGTAAACAACATCTCACATCAGAAAACCTCGACCTGATTAAGAAAAGGAAATTTTAAGAGAGAAACAGAATTTCTCCTAATAGCAACACAAAGCAACGCCATAAGAACCAATCACATCAAAGCGAGAATAGATAAGACGCAACAAAATAGCAAATGTAGGCTATGTGGTGACAGTGATGAAACCATCAATAACATAATAAGCAAATGTAGCAAATTAGCACAGAAGGAGTATAAGTCTCGACATGACTGGGTCGGCAAGGTAATCTACTTGTGAAACGCTACCCCCTCACCCCCCCCACATTATCTCAGTCTTCTAACCATTTCACTTCTTAGTCGGCCGGTGATCAACTAGTGGCTGAGGGGGTAACGCACATTTCTTGCCACCACACAAGAATACGATCGAGGGAGACAGGAGAAAACAAAAAGACGAACAAACACGGACAAGCTTGGGGTTACCAAGAGCAGAGGAAGGTATGCAACACTACATGCATGTGCATTCCTAATAGTAGATATATGGACTATCGCTAGCGTGGGTTACTAGCGAAAATTCCACAATGCTACTGGAATCAGACATCTTGAGACTCTTCTTCACTGGACCCTTTTTGTCTCCTCGCCTCTCTGTTCCGGTGTCTGGTGTTGACTGCCCCTCCATTCTTCCACGCCAACTTCTCTTCTGCTGCTTGCCTCTCTGCTCTCCAGCCACCAACTTCTCCTCTCTCCTGTCCAACTACCAACTCTCAACTACTGCCTGCCTCTCTGCTCTCCAGCCACCAACTGCCTCTCTCTGGTCCTTGCCTCTCTCTGGTCCTTGCCTCTCTCTGGGCCGCGTCGTCAATTCTCATTCGCCTCCCCGTACCACTTCCGGGTACGGCGAGATTTCATGTCCAAGAATCCTTTGTCTGGTTTCGCGCCAAAACAGACAATTGAATCGTCTGCTTTGGCAGCCTACCCCCATAGTGCTACATACCACCCTCTCTTACCCTTGTCATTTATTCTCAATAAATTACAACACAATTTAACAAGCAAAAAAAAAAAAAACAAGAACATTTACAGGAAGTAAAAACCGAACTTACAAAATTTTAAAGGGGTTCGGTCGTCCCCTAAAAAAAAATAATAAATAATATAACAACAGCATATCATCATACACAAAAAAAAAAATTTAAAAATAAAAAAATATTGCTGGATTCAGCTCTTCCACCTTGCTCTCCTGTGAACAATTCTGGGGTCTCCTGACTCATCCCTATTCTTTATTCCAATAGGACTTTTCGATTCACCTCCAACATTATTCAATTTTCTTCAATTCGCCCCGCCCCCACCCAACAGAACACAGGGGAATTTTAACCACCCCTACCCAACAATTTCAGGAGGATTTTTCCATTCACCTCCAACATTATTCAATTTTCGAACATTTCACCCCATTCTTCAACCCATCAGAACACAGGGGAATTTTAACCACCCCTACCCAACAATTCAGGAGTATTTTTGGACTTGCCTCCCCCCCTTTCCTTACGACGCGGGAGCATCAGTAATCTCCGCAGTTCGATCGGTGTCGTAACAGGAATAATGTTCCAGAAAGCACTGTGGAATTCACTTCCCAACATGGGGGCCTTCACTGCCCCCTGCAACAAACAAAACAAGTCTCTCAGCCATCAATCACCATGGATTTTCAAAAGATAAGAGAAAAAAAAAACAAAAAAAACAAAGCAATTGACACCTTCTCCCAGCTCGTCCAGCCATGACCAGCCAGGGGGGAGGAGCAACCGGACACCGCCCTGCGCCCAGGTATCGTCTTCCCAACCCATCGTCAACCGTTTCCTCGGTACCATTTCATCAATTCCATGTCAACCAGGCCACTCGCCCTCCCAAATCATCACTTGTATAACTTACTACCCCTCGATACCAGTCCGCGAAACGGGGCCCCCGTGCACCCAACCCCCCCCAGGGGAACACGATCAGACGAAGTGAAGAAGTGCCAAGAGCAGTTAAACTTACGAAAAATAAACCCAGAAAATCCATGAAGGTAAAACAAAAATAAAAAATAAAAATAAATTAAAATAAAAAAAAATAAATAAAATAAACAAATAACAATAAACAACAAAGCAAATGACACGGTAAGCCCAGTCCCCCAAAACCAACAAAAAACAAGGCAAAGTATAACAAAAAAAAAACAAACAAACAAAAAAACAAAGGATAGCAAAAAAAAAAAAATCCACACAAGTTAAACAAAAAAAAATTAATAATAAACAATTCACAGACAAAAAATAAAAAAGAAATAAAATAACTACAATTGACAAATATATAAAAATAAAATTGTTCTGAAGGAATCTGTCACGCATCCACCTTCTAACCCTTGTCTCTCTTCCCTTGAGATCTTTGCCCACTTCCACCATTTCTCTTTGCGTCTTTCTTTCCTTCTCTCCTGCCCACTTGAATTCTTCCCTCTACCGGGGGTGGTGTGGGAGGGGATAGCGTTTGCTTCCAACCGTTTTTTTTTTTAAATCCACAAAAAAAACAAAAACTTTCTTTTCTTCCTAATTTTTAAAGTTTACTTATTCTTTTTCTTTCTTTCTATTTTCTTTTTAACAGAGACAGGCATGGATGCAGTGACAAAAATTCCCTAGCAATCTTTCTTTCTACTTTTCGTTCTCTCTTTTTCTTTCTTTTTTTTTTTTTTCTTTCTTTTTCATGACTTTATCTGTTCTTCCTTCTTTTTCTTTGTTCAAATTTTTCCGCCATTTTTATTTTTTTTTAAATTTTTTTATATTTTCCATTTTTTTTTGTTTTTGTGGTAGAAGCTTTCCTCCACCTTCTACCCTCTGCACTCGGATGATCCGACTTTGACCAGTCGATTTTAACCTAGAAATCTCACTTTCTCTCTAAGTTTTCGTTTCATCTTCCCTTTCTCTGGGGTTTTGAAATACCACAATTTTTTTTTTTTTTTTTTTTTTTTTAGTGAACCTTGCAGCAAAAAAAATTTTTTTTTAATCGGCGACTTATCACCTTTCCAGCATAAAAAAAATTACTATAAAACTTCCCAGAACGGACTAACTTTCTTAAGCCACTGGTCCTAACACTTAAGTATAAGAATTACTATGTGAAACTGCTACGAAGAAGGAAAAAAAAAGCATTTGAATTCTACCGGTCAAGTTAAGTGTGAAAAGCGGGTAGGGGAAGAAGACCCTCCCTTACCTTCTAACAAAAATACAACAAAAATTATCAGCAGCTAAGGGGTTAAACATACACACACACACACACAAAAACGAAATAGATTACTTGTTTGTTTTTTCTACATCTTAAAATTTCCTTAATCTAACAAATCTTTCTTTTTTTTTTAATCGGTGACTTATCACCTTTCCAGCATAGAAAAAAATTACTATAAAACTTCCCAGAAGGGACAATATTTTTTAAGCCACTGGTCCTATCACTTAAGGATGATTATACTATGGAAACTGCTACGCAAAAAAAATCATTTGAATTCTACTGGTCAAGGTAAGTGTGCGAGGAGGGTAGGGGAATAAATTCTTTCTTTCCCTTCTAACAAAAATACTACAAAAAAAATCAGCAGTTATGAGGGGCTTAAACATACATACACACACACACAAACGAAATAGATTACTTGGGTTCTTTTTTTTTTTTTTTTTTTTTTTTTCTCTCTACATCTTAAAATTTCCTTAATCTAACAAATTTTTTTTTTGTTCTTATATTCGAGTGCAGGTGGGTGGGGAATGTGTATTCCTACCTTTGTAGATTTCTTCCTTTTCAATCTTTTTTTTTCCTTTTCCTTGTTTCTTTCGTTTTCTTTTTCATTCTTTTCTTTTCTCGTTGCTCGCAGGGTCCTTATTGCATTTTTTTTTCTTTCTTCTTCGTCCGCTCGCTTCCCGACTCCTTCATCCCTCGATTCATTCCTATTTTTTTTTTCATCAGGTTTTTCTTCATCCTGGTCAACGGCGCCATTTGTGAAACGCTACCCCCTCACCCCCCCACATTATCTCAGTCTTCTAACCATTTCACTTCTTAGTCGGCCGGTGATCAACTAGTGGCTGAGGGGGTAACGCACATTTCTTGCCACCACACAAGAATACGATCGAGGGAGACAGGAGAAAACAAAAAGACGAACAAACACGGACAAGCTTGGGGTTACCAAGAGCAGAGGAAGGTATGCAACACTACATGCATGTGCATTCCTGATAGTAGATATATGGACTATCGCTAGCGTGGGTTACTAGCGAAAATTCCACAATGCTACTGGAATCAGACATCTTGAGACTCTTCTTCACTGGACCCTTTTTGTCTCCTCGCCTCTCTGTTCCGGTGTCTGGTGTTGACTGCCCCTCCATTCTTCCACGCCAACTTCTCTTCTGCTGCTTGCCTCTCTGCTCTCCAGCCACCAACTTCTCCTCTCTCCTGTCCAACTACCAACTCTCAACTACTGCCTGCCTCTCTGCTCTCCAGCCACCAACTGCCTCTCTCTGGTCCTTGCCTCTCTCTGGGCCGCGTCGTCAACTCTCATTCGCCTCCCCGTACCACTTCCGGGTACGGCGAGATTTCATGTCCAAGAATCCTTTGTCTGGTTTCGCGCCAAAACAGACAATTGAATCGTCTGCTTTGGCAGCCTACCCCCATAGTGCTACATACTGGGAGATGTGCAAGAAATTTAAATTTGACTATACGAACAAATGGTATATGCACAACCCAGCACCTGTCCTAGAAAATGACACACAAACTCCTATGGGACTTTGACATACAAACGGATCACCAAATCTCGGCCAGAGGACCAGACCTTATAATAATCAACAAAAAAAGAGAATTTGCAAAATTGTCGATTTTGCTGTCCCGGCTGACCACAGGATAAAACTGAAAGAATGTGAAAAGAAGAATAAGTACTTTAATCTTGCTAGAGAATTGAAAAAAAACTATGGAACATGAAAGTGACAATTATACCAATTGCTATTAGTGCTTTTGGTACAGTAATTAAAGGGTTGTTAAAGGGACTGGAGGATTTGGAAATTTCGCGGACGAGTGGAGACCATCCAAACGACAGCATTATTGAGAACGGCCAGAATACTGAGAAGAGACCAGGGACTTAAGGAGACTTGCTGTCACTCATATTCCAAATAAAACTGATGTGAAAAACTCTAAAGGAGTAATTAATAATAATAAAATATTGTGTTGTTTCTGTTTGTGCATGAAAGTTTGGATAAATGATATCCACTTTCAAAAATGTAAACAGATTTCATGATTAGTTGTCTAAATTTCTGAGACGAAGTACGATGATTTTTATCAGCCGATATGTCCTCCGGCCTTCTTCGACAAACACCGGAAGAAGGGTGCAAGACAGATCGGCCGAAACGATGTGGAAATAACAATAAAGATGAAGGCAATAACCCGAAAACCCTTAATGATAAAAAAAAGATTTCATGATTTATGAAATATTTTTAAAATAATGGAGAAAAATATCTAATAAAATTTAGGGAGAAAATATATTTAAATGACTATTGATTTAAGTTTATACGACGGTTTGTTTAAGTGCTCAAAATATTCTGAAATAATGTGATCTACGAAGTTTTGAACTAAGAAAATGTTCATATGTTTTTGTCCAGACATTTCTTTTATTTTTAGAGGAGAATTATCGTATAGATCTCATAATTGCAACAGACACATTACTTGATGATTATTTTTCCATTCATTCATTTTTTTATTATGAAAGAGATGCTATTAAGAAAACGTGTCTATTTTGAAATGTTTTATATGAACATACACTCAAACTTTCGTACAACACATCGTACACAGAGATCGATAAATAGATATATAGATATGTGTGAACAAATTGAGATAAAGAGACTGAAATTGATACAGCAATAGATAATCATAAACTGAAAAAAGATTGATAAACATGAAGGTAGAGAGATATGAACAAGCTGATATATATATATATATATATATATATATATATATATATATATATATATATATATATATATATATATATATTAAAGATGTTATGACCTATAAAAAGAAATAATCTAATATTTTAAACAAAGCGTTGAAAAAATATAATAGAGTTCTTACGTCTAAAGCCATCGAAGTGGAAGCATTTGATATATATATGTATATATATATATATATATATATATATATATATATATATATATATAGAGAGAGAGAGAGAGAGAGAGATAGTGGTTGAACAAACTAATGGAAACGCCTTGTTAAATAACAATCTCACTATTATTGGTTCACCTTAAGTGCTAATAATGGTAACAAAGTGTAAAGAAATTGACTCGTACAGCAGTTGTATAGAGGTCACAAAAATTCCGAGGCATTCTTGGAGTTAAATCTGCTCCATATCCTTAAGTGACTCTGGCGGACAGTAGCACTTCTTTATACCTTGCTCCAGTACATACGGCAGATATTTAATAATATAAGGATGAGATAATTTTGGAGGCCCAACCATGTATTCTCTAATCCCTACAATGCTCTCTGTTTTTATCTTTAATAATTCTAGCGTCGTGGATTTGAAAGAAATAACCGTATTAGTGATCAATGTTTGTACCCATAAAAAAATTAGGGTCTTAAAATTGAGACATACATCTGGACATTAACTCTCTCATGTAGTGATTTTATAGAATCAAAAGTATACCATAATATAGTTACTTAAATCATCACGAGCCCGTGTCCATGTTTTCAAGTGGGGTTTAGGCAATCGTGATAAACAGTTTCTTTGGGTTGACTGCAGAGTTGAATTTATCCTTGCTCTGAAAAAGGTGTGATAGATTATGTGGTCGAATAAATGACATTCTTCCATTGTCTTATTGCTCAGATCCAATTTAACTTTTTCAATATTAATATTAATTTTGGGAGTTATCTATGAATTGTTTTGGTCGACGTGGGATTGGTAAGGTGTTGTTGGTTAAGCACTGTAGTCACTTTTGCAGGTGTGATTTTATGATTTTTTGATATAAGTTTTAATGCATTTCCATTGCAATTGTGGCGTTCGAACTTCTGTGCAATACTGTTTTTTTCCTTGTGCAAGGTTTGACAACGTTACTTAAGAAACTGGTCTTCTCAAAATATCGCACAAAACAATCGGTTTCGGGTTTGAAGATCCATTCATAGATGCTCCAACAGTTTTCTCACTTTTGAACACGGTTGACTTACATGTTGTTATCACATATCTATAAAAATATCTGAAAAATATTTTATGAGTCGTCTGCCATGCCTATAAATAAGATTTTTGACTATTTCTGTGTCACTGTTGGTACAAATAAGTGGATAATAACCGAAGGCGTTTCAATTATTTTATCGAATGCTTGAAAATTCTCTCTCTCTCTTTCACCTATAAATTTGTATACGCGTATATAAATACGCAATTGCATAGATAAGGGTAGATAGGAACAAATACATGTAAGCATATACATATATATATATATATATATATATGTGTGTGTGTGTGTGTGTGTGTGTGAATTTGTATATATAAATAAATTGATTGATGGGTATATATAAACGTATTTATAGAGAAATATAAACATATTGCGATAAAAAGTTGTTGATAAGTATGATGAGAATGAGACTGAAAAAACTGACAGAAGAGCGTGCGCGCGCGCACACACACACACACAGACACACACACATACACACACACACACACACACACACATATATATATATATATATATATATAGAGAGAGAGAGAGAGAGAGAGAGGAGGGAGTGAGAGAGAAAGAGAAAGAAAAAGAAAAGATAATGTGTTTTAATGATAGATAGATAGATAGATAGATAGGGAAGGATTTTCTTAGATTCAATTTCCATTTAAGAAGTTCCTGCCATAAAGAAAATTTATATTAAACATTAATCGTAGTAGTATTTCACCTATAGCTGGGAGGATAAGGGGACTCATACCTTTCCAAAAGGTAATAGTTCTGAAGTGAACGTTATAGCGTGACTAGATTTCAAACTCGCTTACAACAATGTTGCAGTCCAGCTAGTAAGCCAGTACGCGTTATATTTTTTACTGGTGGAAGGAATTATATTGAAATTCCTTATAAACCTTGAACTCTACAGCGTTGAAAATGATGAAAAATCACCCTGGACAAAACATTGGGAAAGATTATTCAAGGTAATTCTGTACATCGAAACCTATTTCAATGAAACCTTTTTCAATAAAACCTGGAAAGGTGTGGTTTCGACCAGTACAAACAGAATTCTGAGTCAAATTAGACACACTATTCAACGCATTGCTGTATTTTTCAGATAAATTAAAATCAAATAAGAGTTATGCACCTGTAAGTTCCAGTAGTGATCAATTTCCTGAAGATATAAATACATTTAATCTATTCAGTCAGCATGATACGTATGTATATTTTTGAGGAAAATACATTATTTACAGTGATGATTTTAGACTTAAAATATCATTTTTTTTGTTTTCGCTGAAAAAAGTAAAAAAGATATTTGATTGATTTGGAAATCATCCCTATCTTTTTTTATTGTTTTTCTACACCATTGTTGTCCGTAATTTTGAGATAAACTTTTGTGAATATTTAGACCGTCTCACTTTCATGTTTTGAAAGAAAATGCGATTAGTTAGTTTAAATATATGACAAATCTTTAAAAATATCTTTAATTTTACAAGCGTTATTCAGGCTCATAAATGTCTGGAAAAAGACTGGGGGAACTGGAAACCATCCAGACTACTTCACTCCTGAATTCGGCTTGATACTTTGAAGAGTCCTGAAGACCTGAGGGGACTTACTTTCACTCAGACTTCGGTGAAAAACCATCGGTTAGAATTGGTATGAAAAACTTGCTAGATGCTAACAATGATGATGACGAGAAGAAGAAAAGAGAGAAATAACAATCAGGAGAAGGAGAAGAGAAAGAGAACGAGAGGCAAATAGAAAATAATTTTGGTTTCTTTGTTTAATGGCATATTAACCTTCGTGGGTAATCTAATGCCAAAACCATCTTTGTTAAAGAGCAGCAGTGATATTATATATCCCATAGTTGGTGGGGATGTATTATGGCGTTCATACCTTTCACAAGGGTATTAGTCCGAAAGTGAACGTAAGAACGCAACTGGATTTCGAATTCGCTTATTTCGAGGTTGCAGTCCAGCACTCTAGCCATTGCATATTCTAGGCCTCACTGACAAGGCCGAATTCCTTGTTCGATGATATTCAAATTACTAATGCGTGCAAATATAATCAAATTTCATGCTGCGTTTCAGTTGTCGGACCGTTTTTTTCTTTAATTCGGAAAATTCACAGAGAAAATTAATATTCATTTTGATACCAAATTCTACTATTTTGACATGTGTTTATATTCAGATTAATGCCATGAAATTTTGTAGTGGTAAAATGCATAACTAAACAAATTCAGTAAGAAATATGGGTGATTAAGACTCAGAAGTGAGTGAAATTACAAAAATCTATTTTGATAACGCAATTCTAAAGTTTTAAAATAATATTTTTAAACGGTCGTTTTCGGTTGAAAAATGAAGATTTCTTTATTAAACTTAGCTAAGTTGTCACAAGTTCAGAAGTATGAGGTTCCAAGCTAGAATAGAACTCACTGACAGTAGTCAGTTAGCTTATTTCACAAACCATTACATGACGCAAGGTGCCCAATGTGACACACGCAGTTACAGGAAATTGCACAAGGTGGCTGTGTAAGGGATAAATTTTTGTTTTTATAAGCCACTGAAAGTGAAATTGGTTCTAATTTGGTACTTTTAATGCCTTTGATTGAGAAATTGTAATAAAAATGACCTAGATCCGGTGGTGTCTTGAAATGTATTTCATTTTTTAAAATGTATTAATCAGTTTTATGCAGCTGTGTGAGCGATTTTTTTTTTTTTTTTAGAAATCCTTACTCCCTAAACCTCTGGTCCGTCTACTCGTCTTCTTTATCTCTGTAACTGTATAGTACTGAGTAAAGATATCAATATTGATAAAGTCTTGAGACCTGATCACAATGAATCCAGATATTCATCAAGTCTAAATAAGATATTGTTTTGCTATAACACTTCATTTATTCTGAAAAAATAAATAGATAAATAAAGTGAATAATTAAAAAACAAAGCAAAACAAAAAACAAAAACATAAAAAAAACCCAGCAAAAACATAACAAAAAACAAACAAACAAACAAAAAATGCAACCAAACAAAAAACAACTTTTCTCACTGAATTAAATATTCAGGATCACTTTGAATAGATTCACTATTATTAAAAGGAATTAGCAAATGTCTCAAAGAAAGAAAATAAAATTTGAACAGACCCCATCCAATATCACTTAGTGGATATCTAAAGAGGCTGTATCCGTAAAAATATCATATAATGTAGAGTTATACTAAAAATTTGTTAAAAATTTTTCCATTCTTTTTATTTCACAACAATGGAATACCAGAAGAATTTAAAACATTTTTTAATTTTCGCTACAACCAAATAAGAAAATCGTTTTGTTCTCTTTTTAGATCATAATTATCTTTTAGCAAAACTAACGATTAAACTCTATTAATTGTTTTAAAAATAAATTAAATTTTTAAAATAGAGTATGGTGAGAAAATTAAACTTTGTAGCTTGTAAAAAACAACTCTCGAAAATTTGTATGACTATTAATTTTACCGACAAATTCAAGAAAGGCATAAAAAATGCTAATATGAATCTTATTTGAGGAAATAAAAAAATAACTTGAAATATATTCATTTGCATCTTTCGAGAATGTCACATTTACTGTTAAATTAATTTTTCTCGGGTATCTCTTCAGATCATTTCCTTGATTATCTGACACTTTCTGTTCTTGGCAAGACAATATTTTCATCGGTTTCAGATAAACTTATTTTAAACTTTTATTGTGGATGGGAATGTCTATTATTGTTGATAGGTCTGGCTTTTAGTTTCGGTGGGGACTACTTTTCTCATATTCTCTTCCCCAAAAAAGAAAGAAAACATTTTTCTATGGCTTTAGACAAAATGAAAAAGATAACTAAAATGATGTCAAAACGCAGGATTCTAAGTATGTACAGAAAATTATTATTTTTGAACTAGTAATTAGAGAAAAGGTTATTTTTTCGTCACTGTGAATACTTTTTAGAAAACTTGAATAGTTAAAAGGATTGTGTAAAGTGTGTTAACTATTTTTAGCTATTGTGAGTTAAAAGTCATTATATCAATTGTTTTTACCGGATTGAAAGTTGATAATAGAGGTTTATGAAATAAGAACATGGCTTGGAAAAAACTGAAAAAAGAAGTGGGGTTGTGATTATTACGTATTCAAGAGGATTGCATATCAAATCTTATAATAACCAAAATTCAGTATTTCTTGTCCTTGTACCTTCTATTACCAATAAAAACATAACATCAATGTAACAATATGCTTTTTGACAAGGCATAAACTCTTCCAAACTATTAGAAAAGAACCACAATACACAGCAAATTCAGCTTTATTAAATTTTATAGCATCATGAAATTGAAAATAACTGACACGTGGGTAAGCATGAGAGAATAGGTATGTATACAGTTTTTTTGTTAACAGCCGCTCTAATAAGAAACTGACGATTGATTTTTATCTAAGCTACACCAGGAGGTGATTGTTAAAATTAAGTTATAATAATTAAATGGCTTATTGAGCAAACTTTAAATTTTGGATCGGTATTTGGAGTGACAAAAACAACTCTTTTGTCAAAAGATGAAGCTGCTCCCACTCCATCTCCTCCAGGAAAAATGAGTGTTATTTTTAAAAGAAAAAGATTAGTTGAAAATAAATTTCTTTGCAATGAATGACTACACCAGTCATAAGAAGTATTAATGGAAAATTCTTATACAAAAATCATTTATTTTCAATATTTAGAACTGGAGACTTTTCCTGTTTGTCTTTTGATAACTACCAAACATATTTTGTGTTAACATCACGTAAGTTAAAAATGGTGGTTTTGTGTATCTTTATACGAAAAATTATATCAGTAACTTGGTCATTTTAGCGTTGAATCAACACGAAAATTTATTTATTGGTAAACGGTAGAGTGAAAAACCCCAAATATCAGTAGGTGGAGAGTCACCGTTGCGTAATGACTAAAGTGCTGGTCTCAAAATTAAAGAGTTTGAAATCCAGTCATACTATAACGTTCATTTTCTGATTAATACCCTTGGAAAAAGTATGAACCCCTTTCCCCCCCAAGCAATGATTTTAAATAGTATCACTGCTGTTCTTCATGGACGGCTTTAGGTTTATATAACCCCTGAAGGTTGATTTGCCATTAAAAGCAACCAAACCAAATGAAATATTGGTTAAGCATCCAAAGATTTCCGGTCAGAGTGAAAAAACGGGTTGGGGAAGGGTAGCTCAGTTCTTTTGGTGATTTTCTATATTATCTTACGTCTTACCTTTGCTTGATTATTATACTTGATATGCTTTATGTGCTAGGGAAAAAGTCTGATATTGTTTTTTCTAAGAATATAAGCGGTAAGAATCAAACAGTCAATCTGAAAAATAAAAATCGTATTAAAAAAAAGTCAGTGCCAGTTTAGCTGGGTACAAACAAACAGTGTTTAGTCTGAAGATCCAGTAAAATAAACTTATCTCCATCTCTCGCTCTCACACATTCATTAATGTCCAGATAAATCTATATTATACAAAACACTGCATTATACATACATACATACATAGATACATACATACATACATATGAGAACTGTCCAAAAGATTTTATGGGTTTCACCTGCACAGAAATTAGGAAAGATATCTGAATTAGTTTTTCTAGTTTTATACGAAGTGGCAGTGTTTTGGCGCAACAAACATATTCAGCTATAGCACTTCTTTCCAGATCAGGCTTGGAATCTTTTGAACGACCCTCATACCCCCCCATATATATATATATATATATATATATATATATATATATATATATATATATAATTAATTGATTGGTTTTAATTGCATGAAAAACAGTCTAGGGTTATTATCTGTACACGATCCTATCAAATACAAATAATTGTTAAGCAGATCTATTTGACTCATAGACAGGAATCTAAAAGTTACAACTCTGAGTCGGAGTTGATCTGGGAGTAATGCCAATGAAGGTGAACTTTACACTCCCCTGAGTTCCAGAACTTGAGCTAAAGACTTTGTTCGGCCACTTTAAAATGTTGTAAATTATCAGCTAATGAGAAATTGTTTCTCATTGGGTTTTCTACAAAGGAAACATTTTCTCTGCTTCACTCTTAATCATCATATTTTTAGTATGGGCTTCTGAATGAGAGCTTAAAAAGCGAGACGACAACCAAAAACGGCAGTGCAAAAGTCTTTTTGGCTTTTCATTTCGATATTTTCTTAAAATGTAGTTAAATATTTAGGGAAAATTATAACATCGGATTCTTGCATTCTTTTACTGCTTGAAGAGATTGTGAAAAATTTTTCACAGACTATAGAATTAAGATGATGAAAACGGCCAAGAATATGAGTCAGTGAGCAATAGTTAATTAACGTGGAAATTTCTGAAATCGTCCCGAAGTTTCAAGGCTCTGGAATGGTTCTGGATCAATTAATAGGTAGTCGCCTTTTAAAGCTGCATCATCACATTCTACAAATCTGATTTGAACCGCAAAATTCCATAACCAGCAAGATGCGATAGAAATTCATTTTTAAGCGAAGTACATCTGGTTTGAATTCAGAGTTTTTCTTTTTACAATACTAATTGCCATACCAAGGTTAAAGAGCCCAGATTGCCTTACTTTTTACCCATAACTGAAGAAGAATAGGTAGTGCTAATAACCTTTCCATACGTTATTAGCACCATATAAAATGCTAACAGACTCGTCAGAAATTTGAACTCGGGTCGCCGGGTCTTTTTCCGATGTTGATAATCGTTATGCCACGAGTGTCTACTCATAAGTAGGTGTTTGTATGCCCTCTAATATATATATATATATATATATATATATATATATATATATATATATATGAAATGAAACGCAGTTTCTTCCAGGCAGTGGTCGCATCGATACTGCTGTATGGATGCACTACATAGACTCTAACAAAACGTCTGGAGAAGAAGCTAGACGGCAATTATACAAGAATGCTGCGAGCAATCTTGAACAAGTCCTGGCGGCAACACCCCACAAGACACCAACTGTACGGCCACCTGCCTCCTATCATGAAAACTATTCAAGTTAGACGAACCAGACATGCAGGACACAGTTGGAGAAGCAGGGACGAACTCATAAGTGATGTACTCCTATGGACCCCCACATATGGCCGAGCAAAAGCAGGACGACCAGCACGAACATACATTCAGCAACTATGTGAGGATACGAGATGTAGTCCAGAAGACCTGCCAGAGGCGATGAACGATAGGGAAAAGTGGCGAGAGAGGGTCAGGGATATCCGTGATACCAGCACGACATGATGATGATGATGATTTATATATATATATATATATATATATATATATATATATACTTTGTTTAAATAATCGTTTATTACTAGAAGTAGAGCAGAAGTATCTCTGGGGAAATATTAACCATTAATCCTTTCTTTACCTTGGGATCATAGCTTTAAAAACCCTAACATTGTCTTGGCATTCTTCTAATATTCTTTCTGGCAATTAATCTCCATAAATATCCACAATTCTATCTTCGCTGATTACAGTTGGATTCTGAAAGAAATATACTTTGTAAACTTTTCCTTAGAAAATTTAGCTTCGGTAATATTAAGAGCTATATTATGTTCTCGTTTTAAAGTAGTGTAACCAGCAATTTCGAGGAACCAATTGTTAATTTGATTATGATCAATGCTTTTTTTAAATCTGAAAATAATATCTCGAAATGAATCAATCGATTTTGTTTCGTTTGGAAAAATTAATGTACTATTTCGTGTGTGCAAAATTTGGACATTGGTAAAAGTCAGTGTCTATCTATGGGTATATCTCAAGATAGTTAATATATTCCAGTTCGTTATTTATAAAGCTCGTAGATTAAGGTAAAGATGTCATTTGAGTTAAGTGACTGGTAAAAAACAATAAACCGCTGGTAGAAAGCAAAAAACGAAGATTCATGTATGAATTATCGTAATTTCTTACAGATTGGGAAAAGGATTATAAGTATTGATGTAAAAGTTTTTTTTTTGCACAAACGTTTTGATTGTTATTTATCCATTTTTTTATTTATCGTATTCTAATTAAAAAAAGCCTTTTCTTTTGAAATAGTGGTGGTTGTCTCGCCGGTCACTAATTATTTACTGAAGACCTCATGAGTCCTCATGGAATAGTGGCTAATGTGCTAAACTACGACATTAATGTTGCCGAGTTCGAACTCCAGCCATGATATTACGTTCACTTCAGGACTAATACTTTCGGGAAAGGTATGAATCCCCTTGTCCCCTCCAATTATTGGTTAAATAGCATCATTACTGTCCTTCTATAAGGATGGCTTTGGTATTAAATAACCAACGGGAGTTACGTGATTAAGACAAAGGAACTAAAGGAAACCCAATCAAACCATAAATATAATAAAGATAATTGCTGGAACTTCCTCTTATTTGTGTGGTGAATGTATATATTATATTATTAAATAATCCTTTGTACATTACCGCTGAAATGACGGAAGTATTCATAGGTTATTCTGGATAATCTCCGAAACATTTTTACTTTTATGGTTATACTTGGGGTGAAGAAAAGATAATATAGCTTCGTTTCCAGAAAATTCCCTTACCATTTTGTTTGTCTTGTGTGTGTTGAATATATAAGAGACAGCAATTTATTAAATATGAATTTGAATTAAGCTGAATTAAGATACATTCGATGTAAAAGAATAACTTGAAATCAAGCCTGAGAATTTCTGTCATTCTCAAAATATACAGGATGTTTTAGAAAAATTCTTATGATTTCATTTTTAAATGGCCTCTATCATTTAAGATGTAAACTATGATAATAAAGTCTCGGCAAATGAAAATAAACAGAATAGATGTTGAACAAAAAAAGGTTTATAAAAGAGGATATCTTGAGCAATCTCTTCACTTAGTCCAAAAATTCACAAGATCAGGTGAACGTGACAGTTATTTTAAAATGAAAGGATGCCAATTTTTTAAACACCCAGTATGTGCAATCGTCTTTTACTTACGTTACGTAACTGCTGCACCTGACTGATTCCAAAGCGATCCTCTCATAAGAAAAAATTTTGTGAAGCAATGTAAATAGAATCTTTTAAAAGTTTTTTGTTGATAAAATAACGAAAGAAAAAATAGGATGGTAAATACCTAGATGAAAAGACTAAACGAGTTTGCAAGAAAGAATAAAGAATATATGTCAACGTTTATCAAGAAACTATAAGAACTCTTTAAAGAAGTAATATTACATTAAAAAATTACCTCCCCCAAAAAACGAAAATAAAAAACAATGCAAAGGCAAAAAACAAAAACAAAACAAAACAAAAATAAACCAAAAACAAAACCAACAACCTTACACAAAGTCGCACCTGCATGAAGACTTTATGGTAATAGATATCATGAAAATTGATTTGATTATATTTGATAAAATAAAAGCCAAACTTTCTTTCTCTAAATACTTTATAAAAAATTCAAAGGGTTATGAAGAAAAGTGATATTTCAGTTCAAATACCTTCTAATTAACTGTTTATCAGTATGCTTTGAATATGATTATTTTCCTGAAATTCAAATGAATGATCTTCTATTTCGACGGGACTCAAAACATGTATTCTCTGTAGAGTGGTAAAACTCTTACACCAATAAAGGGGTGTCCTCGATATGAAACTAAACAGTGTATGATGATATGGCTGAAGTTTAGGAGCTCTGTGAAGTATGCCTTCTTTTCCATTACGCCCACATACCCTCTGAGAGGTAGTTCCTGTTAGGGTCATATCTATGTGTAAAATACATCTGTTTAAAGATCATTCGCTAAGACTGTATAAAAACCTCTTAAGAAACAAGTACACAAAAGATGTAAATATGAATATCCAAGAAATCGCGATTCCATAACTTTCAGGTATGAAATAACCCTAGATGAGCTGAAATGCCATTTATCAATTAAATAGTCGGAATGCCGTCAATCAACTAAATAGTCGACTTTTTAATTCATCTCAATTTTCCTGACATTATTAGGTGTGTTGCTATTTTGAGATGCATTTTGACGTAATATTCTAAAAATAGATATTGAATATATATTGAAAAGTGCCTTTAAATAATGCATACATTTGTTAAATGCTCACCGAAAGTGTCAGAGTGAACATTGACAAAAAAATCGACAGGTTACTTTCCGTTAAGTGCACTGAATTTTCATTTGACCGTAAGAAATAATCAAGAATGAATATTGAATTTTTTTAGTCAAATGATAATGTTCGGAATACATTTTATGACACATGATTTACTTGTACAGACAAGTTTTTTAACATACTTACTTTTGAGAGTTACAAAGTTAGAAATTCAATTCTTTCGTGATAGGTGACTAAAATAAAGCTGATAAGCCAAAATGTGTTTTTCCGTACAGTTTTTTTCAATTTCTGAAATTGTTTTTTAAAAATAGGATTTTAGTATGGGTATTAGTAGTAGTATTCATGTTTTTTGTAGTAGTAGAAGTAGCATTTTTAGGACTATGATCTGTTTCAAATTGTTTTCATCATCTTGAGATAAACCAAACATTCATTATTACACTTCGTTGTCGTAACCATATTAGTTTAACTAGTTGTATTAATATTATTATACTCAAGTTGACTTTTAGAGTCTAAGTCAACATTTTTTTTTGATTAATTGTTTCCATTTATTTTATATTTTGTCGCATAATTCTCGACTCAAAATTGAAATAACATAATGATATGCTTAAATAGCTTGGGTTAACAGTAAAACTGAATATTCAAGTATTGACATAACTTTTACTTCAGCATATGGTCATAATTATTCTATCTTTTATTGTGACTAATTTAGAAATTAAACTGGTATCTAGATTTGATTGGGTTTATTTATTTAACACCCTATCAACTCCTTAACGTTTATTTAATTCACAAGTTTTATTTAATTGTAAATGTTTCATTGTAATCATAACGATATTTTCTATGTTCCTGTTGTATGAAAAGTACTCGATACCGATCACCCCTTCGTAATAATGAAAAGGTCGTAACAGACGACTATCGTTCGGTATAAAAAAGCAAGAGAATTATTTCCCCTGTGTTTCTAAAATATTGTCATTGAGTCTTTTATCTGTGCCTCCGAGTCTTCATTTTCAGTACGCTGTTCCTTCGACAGACTGTTTTTGACCCCATTCTTTGGACTATCATTGGATTACCATTTCAGAAGTTTTTTTTCTTCAAAGACATTAAGGAAATTTACTAAGCTTTTTGCTTAGATGTGGCACAAGGCCATATGAAAGGGGCACCCAATGAGACTCGAACTCACTCGTGTAGGTTTGCTAGTCGAGCTTGATAACCATTACACCACCAGAGGTGCCTTTCAAAGACATTAAGTCCTTGCCAGACTGGGGTACCTGGTTCAGTGAGTCAGTTTTTGTTATTTGTATTGTTCTTTTAAATTTTTTTCTCTCCACGTATGTCTATATCCCCCTTTTTTCTTTCTCATGGTGGATTTCTTTTTCTCCCCTTATGGCCAGCCAAAATAACGGCTCGGCAAATTCAATTCCCCCAATTAAGAGGGTAAAAAAGAAGAAAAAATCGAAAAAAAAAAAAAAAAAAGACAAAATCATTGAGGTTTTATCCTCAGAAGATAAAGTAAATAAAAAAAAAAGAAGAAAAATGTAGAACAACCCAAATCACCCGGCTCTATTAATAGTGGGGCTCCCCTAATGCCTGTCTGCCCCTCTTAAAGAAGCGGTCAATATCGATGAGCTTTTCCAGCGGGCAAGGGCCATTTCCCAGCAAATCAGTTTGGAGGAGCTTCGAAACGATCAACAGAAAATGACAGTGTCTATCTTTGTAGTTGACAAAAACTCCAAAAAAAAAAACAAATTGTCAAATCCATAAAAGACTCGGTTTCCCATTCGTTTGTAAGCCTGGGCATAAAGGTGCTAACAATTATTGCTGGTACCTCTTACCCACTTTGGGACGTTTTGCTACCTTCCATTGAGGGTACAGTCGCCTTAACACGAAGAACTCCTGAGACCAAAGACTTCTTTATACGGACTGAATATTCGGGCGACGAAGAACTACGGTAGCAATTTTCGAGATGCCTAGCTATCTTCTCAATGAAAATTTAGCTGCATACTTGTTACAGTACGGTGAGATCGTATTAGCCACCCACGACAGTATGCGAGGGGAGTGGAGATTTGATCTTATGGTCGTTGTCAAAACATTCTACTCCCTCCCCAACTGGAAGGGCTCAGGCTGCCGGTGATTGTAACGGACAAAAAGTCAGCCTATTGGCATTGCGGAGAGACCGGTCACCTTTCTGCAATTTGCCCGGGGAAGAAGGCCCCGTTGAAAACGCCTGACTGTTCCTTACCACCCCCGTGGTGAAAGGCAAACCTGTCGCCAGGACATCAGTATCCGTTCCTGTCGGGGATAAGCCCATTCCCCCTCCCTCTGAGATGGCTCCGGATTACCCAGAGAAGTAAAAGGAGGAGTGGCTGAAGGTAGGTAAGGGTGGTAGGAAGGTTCATCCTGAAAGCACCCAGTCTCAAAAGGTTTCTTAGGTTGAGACTAACATTTTGGAGCCCCCACAAACCTATGCAACAATAACTACCCCCATAAAAGCAACAACAAAATCTCCTACAAAATTAGTCACACCACCTAAAATTCCGTCCCATACTACAATTAAACCCATCTCTTCACCCTCTAGAACCAGATGTTTGAAAAACTCCTGGATTTAAAACAAAAAAGCTGGACGAGGCTAAGAAATCTGTCCCTGTTTTGGGGTCCTCTCGTTCTACCCAGTCTTCTGCCAGGACTAGAACATTAAGGCTACCAAGTACTCCACCAGGCCGGACCATTCCACCACCAAAGTGGACGGTCCTGAAACCCAAAATGGGCACTCGTCCCCCCTCAGAAACCCCAATTCATCAACTTCAGCACTATCAGCATCAGCAATATCAGCAAAAACTACTCCCAATTAAGACAACGAACCCTGTCGATTGACATTTCTGGGGACGAGTTGCCAAAACAAAACAAAAAAAGGGCTGGCCCAAATATAATAAGGGAGAAAACTTTTGTAGGGTTGACGGGAGTGCCCTAGAGCGGCGTATAAACGTTCTGCCTCAAACTTTGAAAGACTTTAGGGTCCTCCACAACCTAAAAGAAATTGACGGCAGGGATGTGGAGGACCCTAAAAACTTCCCAAATTCATGCGTTATCTCTGTAGTACGGATGGGCCGAGAGTTTGAGGGAATTATGGGAATGCTTGGAGAAGCCAACCAGGTCCTCGTTCCGCTTGTACATTTCATGGACCATGAAAAGTATGTCAACTCTGTTATGGGGAGAGTCCCAATTTCTATTCACCCCTCCCTGTATAGGGCTGGTAAATTTACTTTCTTGCAGAGTATCGGGGGTCTCGCACGTGACAGCACCATCGATAAAGAGATGGACATGGGTTCCATGAGCCAAGCCGTCGGTGTCCTGACCCCAGCCATGTTTCGACTCAGTACTCAACCCCTGTATTAATCATCATGGATTTAAGGCTGGCTAGTTTGAATGGCTGAGGGCTAGGGTCGGATTCTAAAAGACCCCAATTACTTTCAAACCATCAGCGTCGCAGTATTGATATCTTGTTTACAAGAGACCTACTTTGATTCCAACTTCCGTAAAGGTATTCTGTCCAGGGAGTATTTGTCCTTTTCAGCATATTTTGACGGTAGTTTTAGAGGGTTCACTTGGGTGATAAGCAAACGTCTTATCTCGACGTGTACTCTTGTTCTTTCAGATCTGGCGGGCAGACTTTGCATACTGGATGTTACCATAAAAGACAAGGCGTTTCGTTTCATTCGGGTTTATAAACCAAATGTGGTCAGTGAGCTTCCCGCCTTTTTTCGGCGCATTGAGCCCTATATGACGTCATTAAGGCGGGTAATTTTAGTGAGTGATTGGAACGCCTTCCTTGATCCCAATTAAGATCGAGGGAGCTTTAGTTCGTCTGCTAACACTTTGGATGCAAGGTACTTTCGCGAGTTTGTCGAACGACTTGATCTCGTCGAGAAATTTCGCAAAAGACATCCAAATAAATTAAAGTGGACTTGGACCGGTAGGGGCGCCTTAGCCCAGCTATGTAGCTAATCTGGACCGAGTGTTAGTTAAGAGAGTCGACCTAGATACCTTAGGTGGTCTAAGTTTTGAGCCTTACAAAAATTCTGACCACAAAATTGTAAGTGTGTCAATTAGGTTAGATAAGGCTAAGCGAAGGATGTCTGGATTCTGGAAAATCATCTCAACCCTTCTGGATGAGAAGGATTTTCGTGACTAGCTAGAACTAATGCTAAAGCGGGAATTGACAGGGACTATTATTGGTAATAAGTGGTAGGGAAACCTTAAGGATAGAATTATATCTTTTGTTGCCGACGATAATAGGAGACTCAACCTAGATAAGGTAGCGGAGCAAAGAATGATAGAGGATAAGCTTGATAGGGCGGTTAAGGCGGAAGATAGTGGGGCCACTAACATAGCAAAGGCGGAGCTGGCCTCTTTTCAAATTTAGAAGTACCAGGCTCAAGTAATTAAGCTAGGTTAAAAAGAATGTCTTGCGAGGGGACGAATATGGTCCAAGAATTACGGGCCCAGGAACTTAGATATGCAGTCGAGTGTCACATCACCGGAAGGACAATGTCGAACTACAAACGAAGCCATTTGTAGGAAATTTTGGGACAACTTAGTGAAACTTTTCACTATGGAGTTCTGCTCAGTTCGACACCTATCTTGCCGACTTCCGTCGCTGTAAGGCGACGGAAGCGGCTGAGAGTGAAGGACGCATAAGGGAGGAAGAATTCTGGCCGGCGTTGAAAGAGGTTAGGACTGACAAGACTCCCAGGATCGATGGTCTGCCCAACGATGTGTACTCGGGGCAGTCGCTCAGGTTCGTGCTCTTGCTGGCGACAATCTATAACAACTGGATGAGGCAGGAGACTATTCCCCAACGCTTCACCAGGGCTATCGTGAATTTGCTCCGTAAGAACCAACATGGTGGGGATGGGATTTGCAATTTTCGCCATTTGACGATGTTAAACACTGACTTGAAGATTTTAGCGAAGATCTTGGTAAACCGTTTGCAGATTGCCCTGCCTTGTCTGATTTGCCCCGAACAGACGTGGGCTGTGATGGGTAGGAATATCCAGGACAGTCTTCATATGGTTCGTACGATCATAGAAAAAAATCAACGGAAACGTCATGCTTATCAATTTAGATCGGTCCAAGGCCCTTGATAGGATTGATAACGCTTTTCTGAAGACTGTTCTGTCTGCGGCCGGTTTCGGACTTCACTCTCGCAGCTGGATTCGTCTTCTCTATGCGTTCCCTCACCGCGTAGTGATGGTGGAATTGAACGGGATAAGATTGAAGCCCTTCACCTTGTTTCGGTCGATTCATCAAGGTTGTCAGTTGATGCTCATGCGCTACGTCTTTGAGCCAGAACCTTTCCTGCGCAAGTTGAGGGCGAATCCGGTTCTACGCGGCCTCCCTTTACCTGACTCCACCGAGGTAGCCATGTACACTGAATACGCCGACGATGTCAACGCGCTTGTGAGGAGCAGTGCAGCGGTGGTTGAGGTAAGCAAATAAATCGGAAGGTACGAAGAAGTGACAGGGGCCAAGATTAACCGCGAAAAGTCCGTCGGTTTGCGGTTGTGCTCGTGGAAGGGCTATGCCCTTCCCGGCCCCTTCAGTTGGACGGACGGGCTGTGCAAGATACTCGGCATCTAGTTTGGTCCCTATCTCCAGCTGGAGAAAAATTGGTCGGAAGTACTGAAAAAAGTCGAAGCCGCGACCGCTGTCGGGCTACGTTGGAGGCTTTCCCTAAAGAGTCGGGCTGAGGTGTGCAGCTCGCATATCTATCCGCTGGTCCTTTATCGTCTTTCAGTTTCCAATCCCGTGCACCATCCTATTCAAGTTGGAAAGGATCTTGTCGCCGTTACTCTGGGCTAAACGGGCTCCTTTGGTGCGGTGGGATAACTCAGCTTCACTCGTCCGAAGGCAGCCTAGGAATACCGAATGCCGAGACGCAACGTCATATTTTGTGTTTCAGCTTCCTGAGTCAGATGTGTTCACAAGACGACGAGACTGGTGCCTTCTGGAAGGAAGATGCTAGACTATCCTTTCCGACATTGAGAAGCGTGCATGTGGCTCATGTGGAGACCCATCGCTTGCCCAGAAATGAGTGCCCCTTCTATCGCGAGTGTTAACATGCTCTAAAATTTGTATCTCGGTTACAGGCAGGTCTCTCTGACAGGCGGCCGTTATAGAGCATTATATTGTGTATTAATCAGGGGCGGGGTCGTGCGCAATGATTTGATCGGCGGGCTCGGTATGATGAGGGAGGAGGGTCGCTTATTGTGACCTTGGGCCCCAAGGATGAAGTCTCTCAACAATGATGAGCCTTCCCTCACCTGACTGATCATTCGGAGTGCCCTCTGGGTTGCCAAGAAGTTGTTTGCAGCGCGATTGGCAATTTCGCCCTAGTGCAGTGATCTGTAGGAGTCGATCAAGTACCCTTTCTTTCATGGCCGGTCGTGCGGTCGCTGTGCAAACTCCTTGAAGGCTACATGGTTCGCATCTTGAATGGAAGGTTTTTCGTTCTGGAAGTCAGTTCTGTGGGCAGCAATGTGGTGCCGACGTTAAACAGGCCGGAACACTGCGTTTCTCTGCTTACTTGGCGTTTTGAGAGTCATGATTTGGACGACGTGACAGATGGAATTCCACGAAGGTGAATCTTCTCAGAACCTGCTTGCTTTTTACAAGCACCAAATCAAAGTGAAGATCCGGTTTTAGCGAAAGAGTCTCTTTTCGCTGGTGTTTGGCGAAAGGTGGGTGACTATTGGTAGGAGCCATCTTTATTTTTACCCTTGACACTCTAGGGTTCTGAGGAATTTTGTGTCCTGTGTAAAGACATGACAGCCCAGCCCAGGTAGGTTAGACAGTTTGTTTTGGTTTATTTTTGTCTGGCTAGTTTAACTTAGAGCGTGTTTGCTCATCGCTCTGTTTCATTTTTTTTATTCTCCTCTTTTTTGTTTTTTCTTCCCTTCTCACCCCTGATAGATGACAGAATTACGAGTTTTCCAGATATGCGTAGAACCAAAACTTTTTTCCCACTGCTTTTCGACCAGTTAACTAGTCTTTATGCTTTTATTAGTTTGTGAGAGGGGGCCTAACCAAACTCTCATCCTTTGTTTTTGTATATACTGTATACATTTTTCGATTGGGGATTTTATCTTTGTTAATATGTATTTTTCCTCTCCCCTCTCCCTCACATTTTTATAAATTTGGGTTTAAGTTAGATTTTCCAAGAGCATTTGACTTGTTGTGGTGACAGTAGTATGCTAGTGTCTTTCAATGCGGTTATGTGGTGTTTTTTTATTTGGAGATATAGTCAGTGAATTATTATCACCTTTTACCTCCTTTTTCATGGTTCAGCTGCAACTTGGAATTACAGTAATAGTATTTTTGCATTTAAAACACAGATAATATACAGGAGTGATTTTACAAAAAATAAAATCTTTCATGCATTTCAAAATGACAATATAGTAAAAAACAAAAAATGTCAAACCGTGAGTTGATCACTGCAAAAGGTAGAAAGGATTTGCTTTACTTTGGGCAACCTTCTTCATTTTATGAGAGTCCTTCCATTCTACTGTCGTCTGGGGGTTCTAAATATTTCGTCTTTTATACAGATATACACGTGTCTTCTAGCGCTAATTTATTATAGTTTGAAAACCTAAGTTAGCGTAAAAATAGAATGTCTCTAAGGATGCAATGAACCATAAATAAGGACTCTCTGATGAATTAAAAAAGTAACTGGACTTGTTGTAAGTTAAAACTTAATACAGGCTGGAGGGGGAAGGATTTCTTTTCTTTTTTTCCGAAAGTCATGGGAAGCAGCATAGTGGACGTAAAGGCGGACTAACCCAATGACGGGTCAACACCATACCTAACCAGGTGCTGGGCATACGAATCCGACGGGACAACGGGCCGGATCAAATAGTTCGATCGGGGAATTACTGCTGCTCATCTATGAGGGTGGCTTCTCTCGATGAGAATAAAAACACAGCCATCGAAAGATTACCTTGACTCACACTCAAACCACTTGTCCAAACCGCATCGCTCTTCGCGCAGATAAAAAAGTGTGCGTCTTGTTGAGATTAGAGCCCTGGTCGCAGTGTTCGAAAAATAAGCCACAGAGCTCAAAATAAAACAAAAAATTACTGAAGTGTAAAAGCATAATACAAATAGCGAGATTCAACGTTAGAACTTTAAATAGAATAGTCCGACTACCGGAGGAGACAGCTTCTGCGATGGATCATAACATAGACATAATATGCTTACAAGAACACAGATATATTCATAGCAAAGATATTAAATACCACGATACCGGCAATGGATGTACGTTTGTCTCGGTATCTGCATGAAAAAACTCTGTCAATGCCACGATAGGAGGTGTAGGTATGCTTATAGGACCACGGGCCCTAAAATCACTAAATAGTATCGAGAAAATACAGCCGAGGATGATGGTAGCTGCATTTAATGGTAACCCCAGCGCAATAGCCCTACCAATGTTAGTGAAGAAACAGACCTTATTGCTTTCTATAACGAGCTATCTTCCCTTGTTCGTAGCATCTCAAAACACAACGTTCTCGTCATCGATGGGGATTTGAATGCCGAATTGGTATAAACGTAAACAACAAATTCAGCTTACACAATTCTTTAAACAGAAATGGGAAACATCAAACAGATTTCACGCTAGAAAATAGACTAATATGCCTCAGTACTAAATTTCAGAAAAGAAAGGGAAAACTATAGACGTACACCTACGCAAATAATACTAAAGCGGATAGACTACATCTTTGTTAATAAGAAATGAAATAATAGCGCATTGAATTGCGAGGCATATTCCTCTTTCGAGGGTGTGTCCTCCGATCACCGAATTGTCACGGCAAAGATACGATTGATCCTACGAAGGAACGCTGCGCGAACAACAACAACCATACACTATGACTGGTCCCTGCTTAACAACAGGGATGTTGGTGATAAATATACATTAACACTGAGAAACACATTTGATGCCCTTCAGGAGATATCAGAAACACCTACTCTGAATTACGAATATGAAAACTTTGTCAATGCCCACTTAGAAGCGGCAGCAGAATGCTTAACAACTAAACAAAGAGCTAAACCTAGAGACCCATGGGAGACATTATCAGCTGGAAAAAAGGCGTGCAGACGTAAAAACCGCTTTCCAAAGCAACAGGAGGAACCCGACCAATATCAATGCTCAGAAACTTAAGAAGGCACAAAACGAATTAACTAACATATACCTAAAAGAACAAACAGAATGCATACAAAATCAGATCAATAAGATTAGAGATTCGGTTGAAGATAGACAATCTAGGATAGCATGGCAGACGGTAAAGAAGCAAGCAGAATGAAGAGTACTGCAAAAGCTAAACTGAAAGCTACCAGCCAAGAAGAATAAATACACCAGTGGAAACAACATTTCCAGAATTTACTCGGAAAACCTCGGAAAGTTACCAATGAAACAATTACGAAAGTTTTTAGTAATCAGCTAGACATGAAACTAGGACAGTTTACGCAAGAAGAACTCGACTCAGTGCTAAGAAAAGTTAAAAATAGGAAAGCAGCAAGGATTGATGAAATACCCCCAGAAGTATGGAAGAACAGGGAATTCGACGACATAGTGCTCCGACACTGTAATGCCGTATATAACCAGAACGTAAAAGACAGATGGACAAGGGGATTCATCCTCCCTTTCCCTAAGAAGGGTGACCTCGGAATAGCCAAGAATTACCGAGGTACAACCCTTACATGCATAGCATAGCTCTACTACGCAACTGCATAGAACGGAAAATTGAAAAAAATACTTAGGAAGAACCAAAATGACTTGCGGAGAAATCGATCCACGATATCACAAATTTTGACTATCTGTCGAATTCTAGAAGGTGTACGTGCAAAAAAACCTTAAGGCAACAATATTATTCGTTGACTTCTCCAAGGATTTGACTCCATACACAGAGAGGAGACGGAGCAAAGACCTCTCGCCTACGGCCTCCCTAAAGAAACCGTCGCAGCCATAATGATACTATATAAAAACACGAAAGTAAAAGCCCGCTCACCGGATGGAGACACAGACTACTTCGACATTGTAGCATGTGTGTTACAAGGAGACACATTAGTCCCATACCTGTTTATCATCTGCCTAGTCTACTTGCTTAGAACGTCTATTGATTTACTGAAAGGAAACAGTTTCAATACGGTAAAGGAAAGAAGCAGAAGATACCCTGCACAAACAATTACGGACGCGAACTACGCCGATGACAGGGTTTCTGGCAAATACACTAACCCAAGCAGAAACCCTGCTACATAGTCTGGAACGAGCAACTGGTGGCATAGGCCTCCATGTCAACGCAGACAAAACGGAATAGATGTGATTTAATCAAAGAGGCGACATCTTCACATTAAGGGTAGGCCTTTGAAACTAGTAGACAAGTTCACCTACCCAGGAAGCAGTGTCTCATCAACCGAGACAGTCATCAACACGCGAATAGCAAAGGCGTGAACAGCTATCGGTAGGCTAGCGGTCATATAGAAGTCAGACCAGACCGATAAATCAAAACGCAGTTTTTTTCCAAGTGTCGACACTGCTATATGGCTGCACTACATGGACGCTAACTAAACGTATGGAGAAAAAGCTTGACGACAATTACACAAGAATGCTGTGAGCAATATTGAGCAAGTCCTAGAGGCAACAACCCTTAAAACAGCAGCTGCACGGCCACCTACCACCCATCACTAAAACTATCAAATTTAGACGAACTAGACATGTAGGACACTGCTAGAGAAGTAAGGGCGAACTCATAAGTGATATACTCCAGTAGACATGGACGAGCAAAGACAGGACGTCAAGCTAGAGCCTATATATCGGCTCTGTGCCGATACAGGATACAGCCTTGAAGACCTTCCGGGAGCGATGGACCATAGAGATGGGTGGCCAGAGAAGATCAGGGAGATGCCTGCCGGCAGTGTGACATGATGATGATCATTGGTCATTCGACGTCACTTGCCACACTGGTAAGGAAAATGCTGCGGTCGACACATTTTCAAGGGTATGTGGTCTTGTAACCAGCACAGAAGATCTTCAGAACATACATCAAGAGTTATGCCAACCGGGTATCACAAGAATGAGCTACGTAGCCACAAGCCGGAATTTGCCATATTCTGTCGAAGACGTATGATCTCCAGTTGAATATGCGCAGAAAACAAACAAAGGTTCTACAAACCTCTTCAGCAACATTCATTAAGGCCACACAACCTTTCGAAAGGCTTAACCTTGATTTTAAGGGGCCTCTACCCTTTAAAACAAAAAATGAATACATGCTCGCAATAATAGCTGTGTACTCAAGATTTCCCTTCGCTATCCCCTGCCTAGAAGTAACGGCTACAACAGTAATTCAAGGTCTCTGGTCCCTTTTTCCGTTTCTGGTGTGCCCGCATACATCCACTCAGATCGTGGGTCTGCTTTTATGTCGGACGAACACAAACAATTTTTGCATGAACAAAGAGTGGCTGTCAGTAGAATAACTTACAATACCAAGGCAATGGGCAATGGGAAAGATACAATGGCATAATAAGGAAGACAGTACAGTTGGGGACCGCAAATCGCCTGAGTCCAATCTCTGATTGGGAAAGTGTCCTCCCCGAGGTTTTATACGCTATTAAGACTCTATTATGTCCAGCGACAAACACATGAGAAGTTCTTCTCGTTCCCACGACGAAGCTCAGCAGGTACTTTACTCCCCTCGTGGCTCGCACAACCTGAAACAGTTTTACTAAAACACCATGTTCGCCACAGTAAACCCATTAGTAAGCGAGGTAGAACTTATCGAAGCTAATCCCCAGTATGCATTAGTCTGAAATTCGGAGGGAAGGCAATCTACTGTCTCCTTTAGGGATCTAGCCCCGGAAGGTAATGAATCTGAACATATAAATACTTCAGAGTGACACAAACCCCTGGTTCACAGAGCCAGTCTGACCCCACTAGGTGAGCTTGTGCCATATACGTCAAGTCTAGTGTCTCTACAAAAAGAATTTGAATAATCCTGCCGAGGACAATCCAACTCTAGTTATGACGACGGATCGGTAACACGAAAGCGGCTTCACCCACACAGTTACCATATCTTCAGACACCAAGCCGCCGAAGTGCTGAAGAAGACAACAGCATTTCGGGGTGAGAACTTTTAGCCAGAAACTAGCCGAACTAAACAATACCGAAACGTCTTCAGATCATGATGAGCTTTGGCTGAAGATGGTTGCCGAGAGCGAACCATCAAGATGCCTCCGAAGAACCCGCTGGAGGCCAGGTCGATGTCAGGACTTTCTCCCCCACCGACCTACTTATTCATAGGGAATAATGTTGTATGAAAAGTACTCGATACTGATCACTTCTTTGTAATAATTGAAAAGTCGTAACAGACGACTATCGTTTGGTATATAAAAGCAAGAGTATCATTTGCCATGTGTTTCTAAAATGTTATCAACGTTGAATAAAGCTTACCAATAAATATCCTTATCTAACACAAATAACTTGTTCACAGTTTTGTTTTCAAAAATTCCCATCTAATACTAATAATTTACACCCAGTCTTATGTTATCAAGTATTTATATCAAATACTAATAATGTATACACAATTTTATGGTTTAAAGTAACAATTCATATTGATTAATACTTATTTATTTGCACATAGTCATATGATTTCAAGTACACCTATCAAACACCAATGATTTGTAAGCATTTGTTTACTAAATAATAATAAGGCTAAAAATGCATATAGGAATTCGACGACTAAGAAGACAGATGTGAATGGCCCAGCACAAAGTAACAAAGCAGGAAAACAAACACCACCCGACTAGCAACACAAAAACATGAGGACCCATCAGAAAAAGAGAAAACGGTAGCGGGAATGAATATTTTATTCTTTTAAAAATTTCTCTGACTAAATTATCGAAGTACATTGCATGTGTCAGTAATTTTCTGTATAGCTTGCGTATAATATCTGTCTGAGTAGAAATAATGAAGAAATTGAGACTCGTGACTGAAGAGGAAGTGATGGTGGCTCAAGGGTATGGTGGGAGGGACTGGGGGAAAAGTGAAGATTAAAAAGTAAACAAAGGAAGTAGTCAGGATAGACTTGGTAGTCAAGAGCCGAACATTTTCGACCAAATTCATGTAAGAGTAGCAGGGCCAACCAAATTATATGAACCTCCGAAAAGATGAGGGTAACTCACAATAACTATATGTTACCTAATAGCTCAGAATAGAAAGAACAAAATATCATTAATACGATAAAGTAAAAAAATCCTGTAAGGACTTTGACGAAGTTAAAACTTAATATATTTTCGAGGTAAGATTTTTTGTGACCCGTTTATGAGTTCTCTTACTTAAAGAGTACTTGGTCACATCTGTGACTGGTGCGCAGATAATAAACAACCCCAGGGCCTGGTATTGCCACAATAAACTACCCATGATAATGAAAAATCGAAATATAACTCAAAATGGGACCTAGACAATCAGTATGGGTGTTATGATCGGTAGGTGCTCTCTTGATAAACAATATGGGCGATCCTGCGAATGTTGGCTGTTCTTTTTTTCAGGTATACGAACGTCAATCTAAACAACCACACAAATCAGAGACACCATCACTGAAAATAGACAAGGGAAGACAAAAAACTTGCACTTCAATGTTATTTTTGGAGTAACCCTACAAAAACAAAAAACAAAACAAAACAAAACAAAAAAAACGGGTCATAGAAAAAGAATGATAGAAATCCGGGAAGAATGTACTAGATTTCAGACCATAAACAGAGACTCGCAAATTAGAACGCAAATAAAGAAAGGTTGGTTTTCTGATCTTGAAATATTTGAAATACACAAGCAAATAGATTGGGAATCAAGTCAACAATAGCCCGATACAATAATCGACACACTGAATAATGAAAAACAAGATCCCTCTAACCGAATTGAAAAGCAAAGTAATAATAATCGAAACTCCACACACCCAAATCCCACAGAATAAAGACTAACGCAAGAAGGAAAATGAATATAGAGATAATAAAGAGAATTATATATGAAACCGGGACAGCGGTTAGAGTGTTCGCCAATGGCCCGGGAGACCTGGGTTCAATCCCAGGTCGAGTCATACCAAAGACTTTAAAAATGGTACTTGATACCACCTTGCTTAACACTCAGCATTATAAGGTACGGTTCAAGGGTAAAGTGGAGCAATCCTGGGAATGGAGTAGCGCCCTCCCCTACACCTTGGTGTAGTAGCTATCGAAAAGGGAGCCTTCGGGTCACCCTCGACTATGGTCGCTAACTTTACTTACTTATATATGAAAAGAAGACTACTATCGCTTAGAAACCAAGACTAGAAAACAAAGGTAGAAACCGAAAAAATGAACGAATTATTAACACAGATATCAACAAAGATCCTTTAATTAAACGAATTAATCTCCACAGCATCTAAGTTAGTCTGTGATAAAATCGGTGTTTCCTTCAAGAACACGAACAAAAACATTAAAAAAATGAAGAGGAAACTTGACCGGAAACACAGATAAGAAACCTATGACAAACAAAAATGATAAGACAGAGGAAAACGTTGGAATATGGGACAAAAAGAGGAAAGCAATACAACTATTAAAACACACCATACAAATCGAAGACACAAATCAGAAGGTATTGGCGAAAGAAGAAACACTAAAAAGATATCGAGACAAGATCAAACAATATAGACAAAACATGACATTTTAAAACAACGAAATAAAATTCTACCTGCAAGTTGGGGAAGAATGCACAAAGATATACCAACAACTGGATGACGAGTAAACAAAACAATTTTGGAGTAAAATCTGGGAACGTAGAGAGCATATCAGAAAAGCCGAGTGGATAAATAACATGGGAAAAGAGTTGGACTCGAAGAAGATCTTAAGACGAAATTACATCGCGATTCACTCAGAGCAACACTTAAAAGATAGACTGGCTATTGAAATAAATAGACGCTTAGAAGAAACAAACATACCGGAATGGATGACCAAAGTAAAGACTACCCTGAACTAAAAAGACCCCCAAAAAGGAACCGCTCCTAAAAACTACAGACCCATAACGGCCTACCAATGATGTGGAAAATACTAAGGGTACAAATCGGCGAGGATATTTACTATTTGCTAATAAGTCGTAGACTATTCCCGAAAGGACAGAAAGGGAACAAGAGAAACAAGAGACCTCAGATACATTGATCAATACATCCTCTCGGAGAGCAAAACAAGACGAAAAATATAGCTAAAGTGTGGATTGACAACAAAAAAGCATACGATATGGTCCCACAAAGCTGTATTGTTGACTGTCACAAAATGTATAAGATATCCGACGAAGTCGTAAAATTTATCCAGAAAACCACGAAAAACTGGAGAGTGGAAGTGACAGCAGTCGGAAAAATCTTAGCTGAGGTGAAAATCCAAAGAGGTATATTCCATGGAAATGGGCTATCACCATTATTATTTATAATTGCAATGATGTCCCTGAATCACATAGGCGGATATAATCATCATAAATCACAAAAAAATATCAACCACCTTATGTACATAGACACCATCAATCTGTCTGTCAAAAATGAAAAAGAAGTAAAAACCTAAATACAAGCAGTAAGGATATAGAGTGACAATATGTGAATGAAATTTGGCATAGAAAAATGTGCTATACTAATAATAAAAAGCAGAAAACGGCAAATGATAGAAGGAATAGAAATACTAAATCAAGAAAAAAATCAGAACGCTCAGAGAAAAAGAAACTTACTAATACTTCGGAATATTTTTAAGCAGACACTATCAACCAAGCGGAGACGAAAGAAAGAATTTTAAAAATTACTTCAGGAGAACGAGAAAACTGCTCGAAACCAAACTAAGTAGCAGAAATCTCATCAAAGGGATAAACAGCAGGGCAGTCTCTCAGGTAAGATACTCGGGATGATTCTTAAAGTAAAGAAGGGAAGAATTTCAACAAATAGACCAGAAAATAAGAAAACTTGTGACGATGTATAAGGCCTTACATTTCTGAGATGATATAGACAGACTATATGTGTCAAGAAAAAAAGGAAGAAGAGGACCAACAATGAAGATAGTGTGGATTCATCGATAAGACATCTCGAAGACTACATAAAAAAGAGTAAAAGAAGACTAATTACAACGACCAGAAACAGCAATATCTAGAAAACAGAAATGAAAAGAAAAACAATTGAATGGATACTTCAAGCGACAAACTGACGAAATCTCACGTGAGAAGTATTGGACATGGTTAAGAAAGGGAAACTTTTAGAGAGAAACTGAAATTGAATCTCTTCTGATAGCAACACCCAATAACACCATAAGGCCCAACAATGTCAAAGCAAAAATAGAATGATACAACAAAATAGCAAATGTAAGTTATGCGGTGATAGAAACGAAACGATCAATCATATTAAGCGAATGCAGTACGTCAGAGCAAAAAGAGTATGAGACTAGACACGACTAGATGGGGAAAGTAATCCACTGGAAGTTGTGCAAAAAAATTTTATTTGACCACATGAACAAGTTTTATATGCACAACCCAGAATCTGTCCCGGAGAATGAGACGCATAAACCCTCTTTTCGCGATTCAAACGGATCACCAAAGCTCGGTCAGACGACCAGACCTAGAGATAGTCAGCGGAAAAAAGAAAACCTGCAGAATAGTGGACATTGCCATATCAGCAGACCTCAGAGTGATAATAAAAGAAAATGAAAAGTACCAATATCTTGCAAGAGAAGTGAAAAAACTATGGAACATGAAGATGACAATGAGACCAATTGTGATTGGAGCACTTGAAATAACCCCAAAAGGATTGGTAAAGGGACTGGAGGAGTTGGAAATAAGAGGACGAGTTAGAGACTATCCAGACTACAGCATTATTACGATCGGCTACAATACTGAGAAGACTCTTGGAGACTTGAAGAGACTTGCAGTCATTCAAATCCAGTGAGAAACCGTCAGCTAACTTTGGCATGGAAAACTCTCAAAGGAATAAATAATAATACTGTCAAACAAGTAAAGTAAAAATGAAAAAATCTCAGACGAACGATAAAACTCGAAACTAAGCTCAGTAGCAGAAATCTGATCAAAGGAATAACCACTTTGGCTGTGCCTCTTGTAAGATACTCGGGACCATTCTTGAGATGAACGAGGGAAGAATTGCAACAAAAAATAAAAACGAATGACGAACCACAAATCTTTACACTTGAGAGATGACACATAGACAGACTATATGTGTTAAGAAAAGAAAGCAGAAAAAGACTTATCTGCATTGAAGATAGTATGGCTGGATTAATGCAAGGACTCGAAAACTACATAAAAATATTTGAATCTTTTCAAATAGCAGCACAGAACAAGGTCATAAGGACCAGCAATGTTAAAGCGAAAATAGATAAAACTCAACAGAATAGCAATTTTAGGTTATGTGGTGATCGAAACAAAATGATAAAACGAATGCAGCAAAGTAGCACAAAAAAGTATAAGACTAGACACAACTGGGTGGGGAAGGTGATCCACAGGGAACTGTGCAAAAAACTGTAAATTGACCAAAGCACCAAATGGTATATGCACAAAACAAAATTCGTCTTGGAGAATGAGATACACAAACTTCTCTGGGATTTTGAAATACAAACAGATCACCTAATTCCGACCAGAAGAACAGGGCTACTGATAGTTAACAAAAAAAAAAAAAAAAAAGAGAACCAACCGAATAGTGAACATTGCCGTCACAGCGGACCGCTGATTGAAAATCAAAGAAAATGCAGAGACAAGTACTTAGACCTTATCACAGAACTAAAAAAAAAAGCTATTGAACGTAAGATGACGGTGATACCAATTGATATTAGAGAGATTAAAACAATCCCCAAAACTTGGAAAGGGGGCTGGAAGAGTTGGAAATCGGAGAACGAGCATAGATCATTGAAACTACAGCATTGTGGAGGTCGGCCGAAATTATGGGAAGAGTCCGGGAGACTTGACGAGATTTGTTGTCTCTCAGATTCCATCGAATGACCATCAACTAATGCTGACGTGAAAAAAATCGCAAAAAGTAATAATAATAATAATAATAACTTGGAGAGTGGAATTGACAGCAGGAGGAAGAAGCTTAGCTGAAGCAAAGATCCAAACAGGGATTTTTCAAGAAGATGCGCTATCACAGTTACTATTCATAATTGCCATGATACCATTTAACCGTATACTCAGAAAATGCACAGTCGGATACAAACATAGTAGATCGCAAGAAAATATGAATCACCTAATGTACATGGATGACATCAAACTATTTGCCAAAAATGAAAAAGAACTGGAAACTCTAATACATCTTGTTAGAATATACAGTCAGGACATAGGAATGGAATTTGGTATAGAAAAGTGTGACATGCTAGTAATGAAAAGTGGCAAACGACATCTGACTGACGGAATGGAACTACCAAATCAAGACAAGATTAGAATGCTCGGAGAAAAGGAAACCTAAAAATACTTGGGCATCTTGGAGGCTGACACCGTCAAACAAGTGGAGATGAAAGACAAAATTAAGAAAGGATATCTCAGAAGAACTAAAAAGCTACTCGAGACAAAACTCTCTAGCAGAAGTCTTATCAAAGAAATAAATACCTGGGCTGTACTCCTTGTTAGATATTCGGGACCCTTTGTGAAGTGGAGTAGAGAAGAACTTAAGCAAATAGACCAAAGAACGAGGAAACTAATGACCATGCATAAGGCACTATATCCCAGGACGATGTTGACACACTATATATATCAAGAAAGGTGGGAGGATAAGGACTTGCCAGTATTGAAGACAGCGTTGATCCATCGATTCAATAACTCGAGGACTACGTAGAAAAACACGAAGGAGGACTGATTACAGCCATTAAAAACGAAACTGATATCACGGTGACCAATAGAATGACAATGACTAGGAAATAAAAATGGGACGAAAAGCAACTCTATGGGCGTTTTAAACGGCTAATAGACGACATCTTTCACGAGAAAACCTAGACGTGGCTAAGAAAAGGAAACTTTAAAAGGGAAACAGAATCTCTCCTAATAGCAGCATAAAACAACGCCATAAGAACCAATCAAATCAAAGCGAAAAAAGATAAGACGCAAAATAATAGCAAATGTAGGCTATGTGGTGATAAAGACGAAACCATCAATCACATAATAAGCGAATGCAGTAAAGTAGCACAGAAGGAGTATAAGACTAGACATGACTGGTTGGGTAAGAAATTTAAATTTGACTATACGAACAAATGGTATACGCACAGCCCAGCAGCTGTCCTAGAAAATGACACACATAAACTCCTATGGGACTTGACATACAAACGGATCAACTAATCTCGACCAGATGACCAGACCTTATAGTAATCAACAACAAAAAAAAAAAAAAAAAAAGAAGAAGAAAAAAAGAAAGAGAACTTGCAAAATTGTGGACTTTGCTGTTTTGGCTGACCACAGAATAAAACTGAAAGAAAGTGAAAAGAAGGATAAGTACCTCGACCTTGCTAGGGAATTAAAAAAAATATGGAGCATGAAGGTGACGATTATATCAATCGTGATTGGTGCATTCGGTACAGTAACTAAAGGACTATTCAAGGGACTGGAGGACTTGGACGTTGGAGGACGAGTGGAGACCATCCAAACTACAGTATTGTTGAGAACAGTCAGAATACTGAGAAGAACCCTGGAGACTTGAGGAGACTTGCTGTCACACTAACTCCAGTGAAAGACCATCAGCTAACTCTAATGTGAAAAACTTTGAAGGAGTAAATAATTATAAAATTCCTTGGGAACAGCAATAGCGTCAAGTAGTTATTCTTAAAAAATGTAAAGATAATTTAATAATCTTTTAAGGAAAATGTAATTTTATCTATTTAAGCAAAATGTAATAATTCTTTTTTTTTTTAAATCAAAATTTGATGAATTCTATTTTAATTTTTCACTAAAGATAGTAAATAGTTTCTGCACAGAAAAGATGTGATTTAACAGTGAAAAATTATCAGGCAGATAAAAGATAAATTCTGATATTGATAAAATGAAGATCGTCTGCAAATTCAAACGATTCAGTTGAAGGTTTTCAAGACGAAAAAAAAAAAATGTTCAGAAATCCAATCCAAGAAATTTTATCAAACACAAAAAATATAAAACGATATTTGCTTAAAAGTTCTCAAGCGATATCTTAAAGATAAACCATTAACAGTTTTACAGTATCGAAAGAAAGGCAAAATTGAAATGTTCATACAATTTTTAAAAAAATTAAAGAACAGTTTTATAAGAGTTTTCTCCTTTTTGTTTATGTTTGCTTATATGCAATCAGTTTGAAAAAAACTCGATTATATAGTTTTGAATAATTTTAGATCAATCGATGCGACAAATGTAACGGGAATTAAACAACTGTCTTGTTAATTTCGACTGCAAAAAGAGAATTAATCTCGAACAATAACCTTTAACAAAACTTGTTTGAGATTTTCATTTTAAAATGAAACTTGGTTTCTACGAATTTCAGACACAAAACAAATAAATATAAAAAATACATTTTTTTACTTACGTATTAAAAGGAGTTATTCATCTGGAGAGTGTCACCCTTTTTGTAAACGAACTTGTTCAAAATACTATAAATTGTCCTAATACATAAATGATTATGTATAACAGAATATAAGTTATGATAAAAGTTATGATCATGACTTTATAAATATTTGAATTTCGATTTTTCGACTTTTGAAAAACCGGAGAAAGAACTGTACGTCTTCATAGTACGAAATCAATGTTCCTTCTAATATATTTTCGTTAGTCAAAATATTCTAACGAATTTATTAAGCAGACGATAATTTGAAACGCTACAGTTTTTTTAAAATTTAAAACGCTGGAGATGGGACTTTTCAAACCGAACACTCAGACATAGTATTTCATCACTTTTATAACAGTGACTCAAGCGTTCATTTCCCTTTACAAAATATTTAAAATAAAAAACGCTTGCCACAAAAATAAAATACATCCCATATCTCAACAGGATAAGTTTTAGTGCCATACTCAGGATACCTTTTTGGGGGGTGGGTGGCAGTTTCAGTATATTCTAAGCCTCGATGTGAAACTAGGCGTTCGCAGTCACACTGATAAATCGAGCACTTTGAAACGTACTTTAAAACTCCCGATCGGATGAATTGTATATAGGAAGATGTTACATATCGACTATATTCAGTTAATTTGTTAATGGCTTATCAACTTTCTCGGGGTATTTGATGCCAAAACTATTTTTTAGAAGGACATTAGTGGTACTATTTAATCCATAGACGAGTGGATGTGGGATTTCAAACCTTTCCCATGGGAATTTGTCCGAAAGTGAACGTAATGGAGCGACTGGAGTCCGAACTTGCGTACTACAATTACGCAGTCCAGTGCTTTAAACATTACATCACGGGGACACCCCGTATATCTACTAGAGGAATCACAGTATATATATATATATATATATATATATATATATATATATATATATATATATATATATATATATATATATATATATATATATATATATATATATATATATATATATATATATATATATATATACATGTATCCAAGGCGGAAATCCAAGGGGTAGGATTATCCAATTTGAGTGCTCAATGTCAACGACTATTGATGCATAATTAATGTGGGACTAACGTGCAGAGTTAAAAAAAATCTTGTTATATAAAAGCAATAAGATAAAATGAAAATAAAAGTATGATAAAATATAGCTAAAAATATTCAAATTCAATAATTTTTTTATTAAAAACAATTTTTTTCATATCCCATTCTCGCCGGAAGCAATATAAGAACACCCTAAGAAAAATTTTCGTTAGACATCCGATGATGGTTTTACCAATCAGAAATAAATTTATAATGACACCAAGGAAGTGAATTTTTCTTTTTGCTTTTATATAAAATGAAAAGTTCTTCAGACGCATTGAGAATGTTGTAGAGACCAGCAGAGAGTTTTTAAAAGGTCAATCTGCTGGGGAGATTTGAAAAGGGTCAGTCTGTAGGTTGCCGGAACAAAGAAAAGTCATGATCTAAATTTTAGAGTTAAGTCAAATCGACTCATTCATCAGCAGCGAGAGAAAGGAAATTATATTTGAGGAAAGTTTTATTTCCTAAACTTAAAAAAATACAAAACAAAGTTTGCAGAAGCTGTAACATCTGAAATAAACGCGAGTGGAGTTTTTGTAATCAAATGTCTGTATTTCCCTCCCTAATATGGAGAATCTAGTCGTCTCTACAATTAATTCGATAAATTTCAACAACATCTACCTTTCTTAGGACTTACTATATATATATATATATATATATATATAAAGATGAACAAAATTAATAATTCAATAAAGAAATTCTTTAATGATGCTTATTTTTTTTATTACTTTCAATTAGTTTTGACATTAGGTCATCATCAGAAGAAAAAGATTTTGTGAAAAAAGATTTTTATGAAAATTTTTAAAGATTAAATTGTTTTTAAAAGTTGGTATGCTATTTGAAAAGCGATGTAAATCTAATGTAGACGTAGCGTGTCCATTGATTTTGTTAGATTGTTTTGGGGGACCCGGATGGGGTATCAGCTTTATTTTCATGATATAAATACATGAGATATTTCCATACGGAAAGCATGTAGCCCCAAGCTTTTGTTGGGTGAGGGTAAGAGAAGCGGTCTTTCTGAACCATGCCATAACGACCCATTCACACAATACAATAAATGCAGTCATTCTTCACCTGACACCAAAATACCATTCTTGTTCAGTGAGAACAGGCCTACTTAAAAAACCGGTTGAAAAATGCATGATTTTATTTACAAAAGATGGTATATATAAAATTGATGAAAATGATAAGGATGGGAGAAATACCCTAAAAAAACAAAGAAAAATCCCCGTTTAGTTACCCTCCCATCCCCTCGTCTGTAATATGGAGGCCGACTGTTTTCCGATCCCCGAGAGGACCGAAAACAAGCCGGACCTTCCCAAATGAGAGAGGGAATTGAAACTAATGGGACAAAAGAAATGCAGGTTGGGTCGCGGTGAGGGAGGGTAAAATGGATTAGAGTAATGAGCTTCCAAGATCTTCAGAAAAGTGGGTCTGGATCGAGGATTAGGGTATGAAAAAGAATGCCTACTTACCCGGGATGGGGTTCCCAAGGACCCGGACCGAAGTCGCCATGCGCAGGAGGAGGAGGGGAAGGGTGACTCCAACGTTACCCTCTTTCGTACGATCAGGCTCTCTGTATGCACCCACCTTCTGTCAAATATTATGTTGCCCAAACGTTTTCTATTGCGTCTAATTTTGGCTCTAAACTGATTGATACATAAAGAAGAAAATCAGATCACGGCGAAAAAAGTTTGCACAATCATACAATCCCTTCTTTCTGGTCGTCCAAATCACCATTCTAGCCACAGCTAGGATCGTGAGAAACACCACACGCTTCTCACCTTGATACGGAGTTAAAACATTGTCTATGATGTAACCAACATCAAGCAGCACGAGCTGTTTGGGTTCGATGCGGGCCGTCCACTTCCCGACGTGATTCCAAAAAGTAGAAGTAGACGTGCTCAGCCATTTCATCTAAGCCCCTGGCGCAGCGAGGACAATTGGACACGTCTGCCAGGCCCGCTTTATAATTTAAGCCGAGAAGGGGCAACGGTTTGGTTTGTTTCTTTTGTTTAATGGCTTATCAACCTCCGTGGGTTATTTAATACCAAAGCTATCCTTGAAGAACAGCAGAGAAGCTATTTAACCCATAGTTGGGAGGATGAGGAGGTTCATACCTTTCCCAAGGGAATTTCTCCTAAAGTGAAAGGGGCAACGGGTTTCCTGCAAGCCGCCAGATAAGCGAGAACTTGGAGTTGTTCAAGAAGCCCAAACCTAGCGCCCGATTCCAACGCGAGCGAACATCCTACAACGACTAGCCGATCCCATCCACGAGAGGATCCGAAGCAAAGTCCGCCACTACTTCCCGATACAATTCCTTTCGAGACCGAGAACGTTCACTGGGTACAGCTAGGTTGCGAAGGGTCTTACGGCGTTCGTGAACGAACGGTTGTTCGCTTTTAAGCTTACGTCAACTTTCAGCCTTGGGATCTAACGTGAGGCTAGGAAGGTTATCGCTTGCCTTTCGTCTCTGCGCCATATTCTTCGACAAGGATCGGCTTAAATAAATCAGTCTTTCAACGAACCAATGGTTCTCCTGATCAGGCATACCCAGACCCCTATTACGCGGAAGTTGACAGCAGACTTGTCTATGGATCATGGGTCTTCAGCCTCGCCAAAGCAATTTTGAGAGGGATCGTTGTAGCGTCTTTAAAGACAAACGCCTTCGAAGCCAGGTACCCACCTGGGCATCTCCCTTGGCCCATACTTCCGACCTATTTGGCTCCAGTTGGAACCCGGGTCCGAACTACACCCCAAGGATGCTGGTGGGTCCGTCGCTCCTGCAGAAAGTCCTTGACAGGGGAACGCCACCCTCCAGGCACCCAAAAGCAGATCTTCGCTCTTATCAAAGTTGATCTTTGTTCCTGCTATCTGCTCGTACCTCGTAACCGCCTACTTCACAACCTTAATGTCTAAACGGCAGGAAAAAGACAGTGATGTAATCGGCGTATTTTACATTCAGTAACTAAACCAAACCATCGTAGCTAGCCGCTTCCGAAGGGGAAGTCGGCTAAATAGCAGCAAAAACGGTAGGTCAGGACAGTGAGCAAAGCGATCACGGAAGTGTGCCCGAAAGGCCTCGCGCATCTCACGATTCGATCGGAACACGTGCTTGTCTCGGGACTTGAAGAATCGATATACTGAAAGGCAAAACTTCATACTTCTTCCTCACACGCGAACACATTAGATTTCACGGCTTCGTTGGGAACTCTTTTTAGCCTAGATCTAACTACGAATCCCTTGTAACGCTCGCTAGCCTCGCGTTCAAGGTCCAGTCTGGCTAAATCTATGGCTTGGGAATTCCCCTTCTACCGCCCAGAAAAGTTTATTTTCTAAAGGTTTTGCCACTTTGGTCCAATGTAAGTTGAGCTGGTGTCCGTACTTGATGGCTAAATATCTCAAAAGCTATGATTAAGAAACATATTCCCGGTAACTGCCCCCACTAATACTCGCTAATTAGGGATTCCAGCCGGTCCTGTAAGCCCGTATCTTTATTAAGGAGGTATTGAACTTCCAGGTGCCGGCTAGACTAGGCCTATTAGCTACCCGCAGACGTGAACTCCAGTAGAGGAATCCATTTCAACACTTGTGTTTGTTGGCTAGAGATCCGTATTCGAACCACGAGTCGGTATCCGTACATTCTTCAACGTAACAGTTTCCATTAGTCAGCAGTAGATATTTATCGCTAATCGCTGCTTAACAAGAGGAAGTCAGTCTGCCCTATATAGTAGAACGTGTGACACGTAACGAAATCTGTTTTAGCTCTTCTAACACTGTCCAAATAAGATCTGGAATGGATAGAGGGGGTCTACATTTCCCTCCCTGGGTGACCCAGACGAAAGCCATTTAGTCGATCAGGCTGCTTTCACGCCTTCCCCACATTCTAGCATCCCTCCTGATCCTGTCTTTCTTGGGATCAAGGATCACATTCCAATCTGCCGCTAAAACTATCCTCTTCGGGTTGTTGAGGAAAAAAAAAGGAAACCCTCTCTGCAGCGATATTGGGCGCAAAGACTGCAGCTATCTGGAACTCAGAACTTTTAACGGCAACATCAGTCACAAACAGCCGGCCCCCGTATTTTGCTAGAACAAGATTTACGTCAGCATTAGGGCTACGTCCAAATAGACTCCAACGCTGCTATGGCTTCCGTGTGCTTAAAGGACGACAAAGTCATCCTCCAGCACCCGCCCTCCGCAGCGCAAGTAAAGTGAGTCTCTTACATTGCAGCAATATTCACACTGAGGTTCGAGAGCTACCAAGCAAATGCGAACACTTGCTTGGATCACTCAGTTCTCTCGCATTCAATGTGGCTAGATTTAGAGACACCGGTCCCACTTACCTTACTTACTGTCAACTATGGTCCGAAAATCATCGGGGGTGAGGATATTGATGGCTTTCCTCTGGGAACTGGTGCCGAGCTCAGTGGTTACTCGGCCATTCCTGGAAAGTACTCCGACATCCAGTGGGAACCGTAACTTAAAGGTTCTATAAAATGAAGAGTGGACGTTAATCAGGACCCTTCCCGAACAGAAAGACATAAATTTTCTGAGGGAGCGGTGCTCCAATTCCACCAATCTTATGTCCACGCGACTGGCTTTCTCAAGGAATCGCCACACACCCTGCGCACAGCTACTTGCTGAGCGAACAAAGTTGGTCATCATGGGTGCACCCCAGAACAAATATGGGTTAAAAATTCTTTTGGTATTCAGACGAAAGACCGTTGGCATTTCGTATGAAAGTTTACGCGTGGTTGTAAGTGTATGAGTGTATGTGGGTATGTTCGTATGCGTGTATGTGTAATAGTTACGTATGTAATATATTCAGGATAGGACCAAGATACGGATATACAAAATATACAAGTATACTGATGCGTAAAATATACGGATCTGTAAAACGTTCACTTGCATAGGAATCACGAAACACTCGAAACACTGACTACTCTCGGTATTTCAGGTACGAAACTTTTATTACCTTCTTGACTTTTAAGTTTTCAACACGAGCAGAGAGAGAGAGACGTACAATTTTTACTATGCTGACTGTTCCATCTGACCCCACCACGCGCGGCACATCTCGTAGACTCAACTGGCCTGGCCTCACCCAGATTTGAAAATCAACTCGCTTCGTCTAGCTTCAAATCTCAACTAACTGCTTTTTTCCAAAATTCACCCAAAATCCATGGGCCCATCGATTCCGGGCATGACGTCATTCATATCTCCAGTAACATTTCCTATCCGGGGTTTTTATTATGACATCTGTGATTGTCACATGCTCCCCGCGCGAGTGTGAACACCTGCGCTCAATGTGTGTCCCAACCGGTGCACTAAGCCGAATAGTTCTAAGCCTAACTAAACCGAAAGATAAGATATAACCAAGGAAAAATGATAATATAAAAAATCCTTCCGCAATTATATAACACGTATGGATGCGTGTTTTTATGAGGTTAAGCCTGGCTACAAACGTAGCGCGTTGAGTAAGCGGATATGAAATCGTGAGTGTATCTTAATATTTCGTTACATTATTTTATTTCTGTGTGTGTAGGTGACTATATCTATGGAATAAAACATTATCACTGCATCACAATGGGTAGAAGTACAATACAATATACCCTTACTTATATGAATTATATATATATATATATATATATAATGAAAATAATTCCTCATGGCCCAGAGCGATTCTGGTAAGGTTTCTCCAAACGGCTCTTCAGAATCGCACTGGCAAAGTGGGTTAGGATGAAATACATTTTATTGATTAAAAAAAACCCTCACCTATTAAAAGATAGCATATGTATAAAAAACAAGCATTTTATTCGCGAAACAAAAAAATTCCTTTTTTACGTTGAACAATTGTTATCAAGCATTTTATCCACTGATTAAACAATTTTACCTATGTCTACAAATACTAAATATTTCTGACCTTTGGTTTATTATATGTTGCTATGCTTAATTTTTCTTCATACATAGTTTACAATATTTATCCCCACGTTATATTTACTTCATCTTTTCACGATTTCACATTTTAATATCGGATCTATACCAAATTTGTTTTTGTCTTCCCATATCTAATTGGACAAACTAGTTTTATGATGTATATATTTCATGTACGAATATATTCTATGGTTGCAATAATTTTGTTTGAACGGGCCTTGCACTTTTTCTTATCATGCACTTTTTCTTATCTTTCCAATTCTTACTGTTATTGTTCGGGATGAGTATTTCAGTCTTATACACTACACACTCTATTTGACAAATTCCCTTAAGGAGCAGTTTTCTTTCTTAATACAGATACAATTTAGGGGCTCAGTATTTTCATTTCTTCTAAGATTTTTTGAGTTGCCTCTACAAATTAATGTGGAAATGTTAGGCATACAGCTTTAACTTAATTTCACAGTGTTTTATTAAATATTTTTGATAAATTACCCGTTTAAGGAAAAATTTTCCTAATATTTTATCATTCCTATTGTTACTATTACTGCTCGGGTTACTTCAACCTTATACACTATACACTTTATTTGACATTTTCCCTTAAGGTGATAATTACTATTTGGGGTTTCAGTATTTTTATTCCTCTTAGACTTTTTTGAAATGGCTGTACTAATTTATGTGAAAATGTTAGGCATACAGATGTAACTTAATTTCACGGTAGTTTTATTAAATATTTTTTGGATAAATTACTCGTCCGAGGAAATTTTTTCCTCATATTTAAAAAAAAATCATCTTCTATTTTTGTGGCTATAGCCATATTGTATTGAGCTGTTAATCATAAGATTTTCCTTTTTCTATTATTACTCCTATTCTGTATGTTTGAATTGTCTTCTTTACTTTTATAGATGAGTTTTTCATTATATCGACTATTTTTAAGGCTATTTTATAATCTGGCTTATTTTAAGTAAATATATCCTCGTTTGATTAATTTGTTGATAACCTTATCATAAAACTATTGGCGTTAGTTTGTAGCAGTGTAGTTTTAATCAATAAAATGTATTTTATCCGAACCCTAACGCTCTTGGCCATGTAGGAATTATTTTCATTATATTAGCTCTATCTCACGTATTGAGTACTTTATTATGCTTTAGCTAACGTAATTCTGTCAGTGTTTTTTCTTTTGACTCGACATATGTGCAGCTTGATTATTTTTAAGTAGCAAGTGTATTTTTCGTTTTTTTTTAAACTGATTTTTTCCCTAAATATCAGTTAGTAGAATTTGCAAATTGTACAATCTGGGTTTTTTCACTCTGACAGAATTATAGATTAGATATAAAGATTTATATATCATCATCATCATCATCATCATCATGTCGCGCTGGTAGGACGGATATCCCTGACCCTCTCTCGCCACTCCTCCCTATTGTTCATCGCCCTAGGCAGGTCTTCAGGACAACATCCCGTATCTTCACATAGCTGCTGAATGTATGTTCGTGCTGGTTGTCCTGCTTTTGCACGGCCATGTGTGGGGGTCCATAAGAGTACATCTCTTATGAGTTCGTCCCTGCTTCTCCAGCAGTGTCCTGCATGTCTGGTTCGTCTAACTTGAATAGTTTTCGTGATAGAAGGCAGGTGGCCGTACAGTTGGTGTTTTGTGGGGTGTTGCCGCCAGGACTTGTTCAAGATTGCACGCAGCATTCTTGTGTAATTGCCGTCTAGCTTTTTCTCCAGCCGTTTTGTTAGCGTCCATGTAGTGCACCCATATAGCAGTATCGATGTGACCGCTGCCTGGAAGAAACTGCGTTTCATTTTATCGGTTAGGTCTGATTTCCATATATTCGATAGCCTATTGATAGCTGTCCATGCTTTTGTTAACCTCGTTTCGATGTCCTTTTCGGTTGATTCGACGCTGCTTCTTAGGTAAGTGAATTTGTCTACTCGTTTAAGAGGGGTTCCTTCTAGAGTGGAGATGCCCCCCGTTTGATTATAGCTCATATATTCCGTTTTGTGTGCATTAACATAGAGGCCTATGCCTGCGGCTGCTCGTTCCAAACTATGCAGTAGTATTTCGGCCTGGTCGGGTGTATTTGCCAGTATCGCTATGTCATCAGCGTAGTCGGCGTCGGTAATTGTTGTTGCGGGGTACCTTTTGCTTCTTTTCTTCGTCAGCTCGAAGCAATTCTCTCTGATTTTGTCAATCGATGTTCTAAGTACGTAGTCTAGACAAATGATAAAGAGGTACGGAGCCAGCGTGTCCCCTTGTAGTACTCCTGCTACAATGTCGAAGTATTCTGTGTCTCCATCTGGTGATCGTACTTTTACTTTGGTGTTTCTATAGAGAATCGTTATTGCTGCTACGGTTTCTTTAGGTATGCCGTACGCTAGTAGGATTTGTTCCATCTTTCCTCTGTGAATGGAATCGAAAGCCTTGGTAAATTCGACAAATATTAATGTCGCTTGTAGGTTTTTTGCCCGTACACCTTCAAGGATTCTACGGATGGTTAATATTTGTGAGGTCGTGGATCTATTTCTTCGGAAGCCATTTTGGTTTTTCCTAAGTATGTTGTCGATTTTGGGTTCTATGCGGTTTCGTAGTAGGGCATTGTAGATTTTGGCTGCTCTGGATGTAAGTGTTATGCCTCGGTAGTTTTTGGCTAATCCGAGGTCCCCCTTTTTAGGGAAGGCGAGTATGCATCCCTTCATCCATCTATCTATCGGATTTTGATTGTATACTGCGTTGCAGTGTCGGAGCAGTATGTCGTCGAATTGTCTGGTCTTCCATACTTCTGGGGGAATCTCGTCCAGCCCTGCAGCTTTCCTATTTTAAATTTTTCTGAGAACCGAGTCGAGTTCTTCTTGTGTGAACGGTCCTAGTTTAATGTCTAATTGTTTACTAATTATTCTGGTGATTGGTTCATGTGTTATTTTCGGTGGGTTTCCTAGTAGGTTTTCGAAGTGCTGTTTCCCCCGTTTTATTCTTTCTTGTTGGTTTGATGCTTTCAGTTTTGCTTTGCTAAATACATTTTATTTCTTTAAAATTAGTGAAAAATTTGTTGAAAAACAGAAGTTACAAAGTTTGTCCTTGTAAGAAAAGTATTAGTAAGAACGTAAATATTTTAAGAGAAAAAGTGAAGATTCATGCACAAAATGAATAATTTTTTCGCCTGAATCTAAATGGATATATTTTGTGTAAGTAAAAGACCTTTATGTATCACTGTGTAGCAGAAAAATATATTGATGTGTTAAATATATATGAGGCTGCAACTATAAATTTTCATCAGCTAGGGACAGATTGAATAGTCGTACGAATATTTTAACTTGATAAAAATGTAAACAAACATATTCGTTCATATTAAGATAATTAAGCGATGTTGAGATTAAATGCATGGAAGAAATATTTATTTAGCATTTGAGACAGAGGAAGGAGCGAAATTAGAAGAAAAAGTTGATGATTTATTTATAATTCTAACTGGTTAAAAAATGTATTTTTAACAGTCTTGCGAGAAAAATATTTTGAATTATTTTGGGTTCTGATTTTTCCCGGAAAAATCAAATATTGTCGTTAGCAAAATATCTCAAGGAAATTCTCAACCGAATGCGAATTGTTCAATAAATGCAAAAATACAGATACAAAAATTTACTGCTTCTCAAGCCTATTTTTTGCACAAAAGGAACATTTTTTTTCATGGAAATCAGTTGAGTTCCCATATATATATATATATATATATATATAATATATATATATATATATATATATATATATATATATATATATATAGAGAGAGAGAGAGAGAGAGAGAAATATATATAGTATATATTTTGGCAGTAAGTAATTGTTTAGACAAATTTTGTTAATGACCTCAAAATGTTCCTTGTTTATGATCGTATGATAATTTTTTCAAACTTTCATGCTAGTTTCTTTGTATCAGGGTATAATTGATAGAGAAGTTGTTCTATGTTCTGCTCTTAAGCGCTTTCAATTGTACTACTTAATCGTCTTCAAGGGGATCTTTTTGTAGGTAGTGTTCGTTTTTGTTTAGTTTGGGTAGATCCCAGTTCTCTGATACCAGTGTCATCAAGGAACATATAACTACTATTTTAGTAATAACACCGATAATTTACATCTGCTAAAATCGAAAAAATCTTTCCCTAAGACATCAAAATTATATATAAAAACAACAGTAACAACAACAACAAAAACAACAACAAAAACGCTAACAAATCCTTGAAACCACCAGTATTAAAAATAAACTACCAAACATAAATAAAATAGCATTGAACACTAACACTAGCAAATAAAGTATCTTCAATAATAAATATGCTAACCAAAGTACTTCCACAAATAAGAAAGTTTTCCAGAAATGAATATCTCTCCAAACTAAACAAAAACAATATCTACATTTTTTTTTACAGAAGACGATAAAAAAATATGATTGAAAGTGCTTGCGAAAAAAACCTAGGGCAAATTCTTAATCAATTGGAGAATGGTATGGTTGTGTTCTATAGCATAACGACTCAGGTGGGGTATTTAACTCTAATATATATATATATATATATATATATATATATATATATATATATATATATATATAGTTTGTACGCGAATAATTTGTAGATAAGATTTTTAAACGCACTAGAACACTTGTGTTTTCACACAAATGGTTTCAACCATTGTAATTAGCCAATAATAATTCTATTTAAGACTAATCATTTCTTTGTGCACAGTTAACTAGTTTCGAGTATTGCTAACACAAATAATTCTAAATGGTTTCAAGTATTGCTATCAAATACTTATATTTCTATTTAATATTAATCATTTATTCACACACAGTTAAATAGTTTCAAGTATAGCAATCTAATATTAACAATTCTATTCAATATCAATTTGTTTGCACTGTTTGAATGGTTTCAACTATTTCTATCTCAGCACAATTGACTCTCAACCTTCGTCTTCTCATACCTTTACGATAAAATTTGGTTGGATCTTTGCCATAAGAACAATTTGAAGAATAAGGTCGGGATAGTCATATAAGTGATAGGGCTTGACATGACCAGTTGATTGATTAGATCAGGCCTCTCCGATTGCACCTATATGGCCAAGATGGAGTGTTGTAAATTATGTCACCACTTCTGTGGCTTAGTCACAGACTGTTCAGCCACTAGATTCCGTCGTCAAGTATTACGTGTCACCTCCCTCGGTCAATTGGTGGCCTCGATTAATGGCTTCGAATGATGGTGGTGATGGACAGGGATCTCTTACCCTTCTGCGTATTCTACAGTCCCTGCTGACAAGGCTCCAACTAGACAAAGAAACTAGATAGAAAGAGAAAAACATTAGATCATATAAAAAGGAATGTTTTGTGTTCCTTAACCAAACTCCTATAAACAATATTGTATTTCGTAATTTCTCTCTCTCTCTCTCAATATATATATATATATATATATGTGTGTGTGTGTGTGTGTGTGTATGTGCGTGTGTGTGTGTGTGTTTGTGTGTGTATGATAGATAGATAGATAGATAGATAGATGCATATATATATACAGAAAGAGAGAAAAATCTATCTCTATATCTATATCTCGATTACTGAAATGTACAATCGTAAGTACGAAATTATTTACGCCAACGCACACATGAAATATTAAATACTGTAATGTTATCATAAACAACCTTGCATTCGCATACTGAGAGAAAGAAAGAAATAGATATAAACACAAATAGTGAAGGATAAAGAGAGTAAAAAAGAAAGATAATAGGAAAGAAAGGCAACCAAAATTATTATAAATGAATTTAACACATCTCGTATATATCTCTCTCTCTATCTCTCTCTCTCTCTCTCTCTCTCTCTCTCTCTCACACACACACACGCGCGTGCGCACACACACTCTACTTATGTATATTTATAGTTAAAACTTTAACATCTTTTTATTTACTGCCTGTTTTGATGCTTAAGAAACCCAAAACTCTTTTTATTACTCCTTGCCATTCCTTGGATTTTCAAAGCAGTAATAAACAACAGGTGTTTCAAGTTTAATTAATTAAGTAAACAATCTCCATAAGGAAATTTGCAAAATTCAAATTTGTAACTCTACTGAAATCATTGCAAAAACTTTTTTCGCTCTTCAAAGATAAAAATTTTACTGGCTGTTTACCATTGAATAGTGTTTGCATTCTCATTGACCTTTGATCTTAAAAACTATCTTGTAAACAATTAGAGTAAATTTGTTCGTTTTTGTAGTTCATTTTGCACTTTTATGTTTTTTAAGTAATTCAATAAAAATCCTGACGAAAGTGCAGTTCTGATCGACAAGCTGTTTGGGTTCAACTTTATTATTTCACTGTTCACGAGTTTTTTTTCATTCCAGCGTTGGCTGGTGGTCTTTTCTTTTAGTAGAATATGAGTAACTGCAAGTTTCCTCAGGTCTTCAGGATTAGTCTCAGTATTCTGGCCGTTTTCAACAATGCGGTAATCTGGATGAACGCGATTCGTCCCCTTTCCAAGCCTTTGAGAACCGTTCCAACTGCAAAAATTACTTTTGGTACTATAGTCACCTTCATGTTCCCCAGCATTTTTAATTCTCTGGTATAGTCCAAGTATTTGTCAATCTTTTCGCATTCTTTTATTTTCATTCTGGTCCACCGGAATAGCAAAATCCACTAGACGACAAATTGTCTTTTTTTGTTAATTAGTATTAGGTCTGGTCTTCTGGTTTTAACTAGGCGATCCATATAAATATCAAAATCAGAGAGAATATTATGCTTCTCATTTTCTATAGTAGTTCCTCTTGTTCCCCAGTGACATCTTTATCTTCTCTCGGAATGAGTCCGCAGCATATGAACGAGTAATAGATTCCTTTTCTAATTCGTGTGGTCAAGATTTTTCACATCATGAGTTATTGGTCAATAGTTGCTGTGGATGGTCTCTTTTGTTTGTTTGTTAGTTTGGGTTTTATTGCACATCAACATTTGTAGGTTATTCAATGGCAAATCCATTTTATACAAATAAAACTCTTTTTTTTAAACAATTCAGTTTAGTATAAATACTCAGATTACTTGTCAAAACATTTCTATTTCAAGCTATTTATTTTAATCAAACAGTTCTAATTCGAACAGCTCATTTTAGTATAATTACAATTTTTGTTTACACTCAGTTAAATATCAAAACAGTTCCATTTCAAACAATCTAGTTTAGCATAAATATGCATTTTAGATTTCAAAACAGTTCTATTTCAAACAATCCAGTTTAGCATATGTATACAGGTTAGTTCTATTTGACACATAGATAGGACCCTATCAGGTACTACCACTCCGGGCCAGAATGGATCTGGGAGTGATAGCTATAAAAGGATACTCCGCATTCCTCAAAGCTCCAGCATTACTGGAACCTCATTATTATATTGTTTAGAATCATATCCAGGACACTAGTTAGTGGGATCTTACCCCTCTGCAGAGATGCAGTCGGCGTATTCTACAGCCTCAGCTGACTGGGCAGGTAGGGTCTCTTTTAGGGTCCTTCTGATTCAGAGTAATCTTCCTCTTCGTTATTCTCTCGGGTACGCTTGCATCTTGTTGGAATTTACTCAGTGTCAGAGCCAGTCTTTCGTGGATGGATGTGAACTTTTAAAACGAGAATCTATCTACGCTATCGTGGTAAGGCGTTTTCCAATTCGTTTTTTTCTTGAGTGTTGATCTAGGCGAGTCCATGTATCTATTCGCTTCAGCACCTTCTTCAAGTTATCTTAATTCTTTTTTTCATGCTATTCATTCATTCAGAATTTCTATTATAGCCTTTCCGTTTCCATATTTTACTCCAAAATTTTTTTGCACCTGTTTATTAATTTATCCTTGAACTCTCTCCACCAAATTGTTGGTAGAATTTTATATCGTCACTTTGGAATGTCTTTTTTGTTTGTATTGTTTGAACCTTTCCAAGTATCTTTTGAGTTACCCTTTTTCGCCAATATCTTTTGATTTATTTCTTTCAATTGTGTTGTCAGGCTTGTCTGTGGTAGACTTTTCGGGTTCCTCTGCGTTTTATCTTTCTTAGAAATTTTACGTGTTGTAGTTGCTTCTTTATTTGTTCTATCTTCATTAACCGACCAGGTTTAGTTTTCCTATTCGGATGTTTTTGGAGATATCACAGAGTAGTTATGCTTCTGCATTGATTAACTCGTTCAGTTCTCTAATGTTGTAGGTTGTGATATATTTCCATAATTTAATTACTTTTTCGGTAAATGCCTGTCTTGATTCCTTCGGGATGGTAATGTAATCTTTTTTACACTCATGATTATATTAAATGTTTGTTTTTTCTGTCTACTTGTATTAATATTGATGTTGTGGTGCTGCGTTCTGTAATGGTTTGGTTTTCAATATTTAGTGTCTCAATTCATTTAGGGGGAACTATTTGTGTATATTGTTCACGATTTACCTGTACACATTTTTCTCGTTTTTCAAGGTCAGAATACCAACCTTCCTTTAAAATCAACTTCGCTTGGTCAGTAAGTCTTTGACTATTATGAGATTTAGCGGATTCTGACCAGATGTCCATCATCCATATCCATTTTCCTCCTTGTTTTGGATTGCTTTTAAAATAGCAATCGATTGTATTTTTGTTGTCTTCTCTCGTGCATTTTCCCCTTTGGTCTATCTTAGATGTTTTGTTGATTTGGTTTTTGCTTGTGTACCTAAAATAAGGACTTCCAACATTCGCAGGATGACAACTAGATCCTCCATTTGAGCTATCAATGGAGCAATTGCCAATCATGAGACTCAGATCTGTCATTTGAGTCCCACGTTGGTTTGCATTAGCATTTGGATTTGTCATATTTCATCGGTAGTATGTTGTGGCATATAAGACTCCTGGGTTGATCAATATATGTGCTATTGTTATAAAAGTTGTCTGTTACTCTTATAAGAAGAGGATATTTAAGCGGGTCATATTATTATTATTCATGTTTTTCACAATTCCTTGGATTCTGAGTGTCAGCAAGTCTCCTCAGGTTTCCAGGAATCTTCTGAGTATCTAGCCAATCTTAACAATGTTGGGGTTTTGGTAGTCTCAGTTTTCCCTCTAATTTCTAGTTCTTCCAGTCCTTTTTCCAGGTCTTGGGGACGGTTTCAAATGGACCAACTACAACTGGCATCATCATCACCCTTATATTCCACAGTTCTTTTAGTTTTCTTGCAAGGTTAAAGTATTTTTTATCCTTTTATTTTCTTCTATTTTCACTCCGAGGTCCACTGGAACGACAGACTCCACAAGATGGCAAAATCTTTTTCTTTTTAATCAATCCTACCTCTAGTCTTCTGGTTGGGATTAGGGGATTCGTTTGTATATCAAAATTCCAAATAATTTTATCCGTCTCAGTTTTCTTGGAAAGATTTTGATTTGTGTAATACCATCAGTTGGTGTGGTTGAATTTTAATCTTCTGCACAATTCTCGGTGGATCACCTTTTCCATTTTGTCGTGCCTAGTTTTGTACTCGTTTTATGATAGTTTGCTGCTTTCGCTTATAATGTGATAACCGTTTCATCTTTCTCCACATAACCTACACTTGCTATCTTGTATATTATCAATTTTGGCTCTAGCATAATTGTCAAATAGCATTGTTTTGTGGTACTATTAGAAGAGATTTAATTTCTCCCTTTAGATTTTCTTTACTTAGCCATGTCCATGTCTTTTTGTTTACAGTACCACTAGTTTTTCGCTGGAAATATCCATAGAGTTGTTTTTCTTTTCACTTTCGTTTTCTAGTTTTTGTTGTTTTTCTGTTTGACCTACTGTTCATTATTATTATTATTTACTCCTTTAGAGTTTTTTTTACATCAGTGTTAGCTGATGGTTTTTCACTGTAGTCTGAGTGACAGCAAGTCTCCTCAGGTCTCCAGGACTCGTCTCAGGATTCTGGCTGTTCTCAGCAATGCTGTCGTTTGGATAGTCTCTACCCGTCCGCCAACTTCCAAGTCTTCCAGGCCTTTTAATAATCCTAAAGCACCAATCACAATTGGCACAATCGTTACTTTCATGTTCCACTGCCTTTTCAATTCTCTGGCAAGGTCGAGATACTTATCCTTCTTTTCACATTCCTTCAGATGTATTCTGTGGTCCGCCGGGACAGCAAAGTCGACAATTTTGCAGATTCTCTTTTTTTTTATTGATTATTATAAGGTCTGGGCTTCTGGCCGGGATTTGGGGATCCGTTTGTATGTTAAAGTCTCATAGGAGTTTATGTGTGTCATTTTCTAGGACAGGTGCTGGGTTGTGCATATACCATTTGTTAGTATGGTCAAATTTAAATTTCTTGCACATTTCCAAGTGGATCACCTTGCTGACTCAGCTGTGTCTCGCTTTATATTCCCTCTGTGCTAATTTGCTGTATTCGTTTATTATTCGTCTCTGTCACCGCGTAGCCTACATTTACTGTTTTGTTGCGTCTTATCTATTCTCGCTTTGATATGATTGGTCCTTATGGCGTCCTGTGGTGCAATTAGATGAGATTCCGTTTCTCTCTTAAGGTTTCCTTTTCTTAGTCAGGTCCAGGTTTCTGGTGTGAGATGTTGTTTATTAGACGTTTAAAGCGGCCCGAGAGTTGTTTTTCCTTCCATTATTGTTTCCGAGTTGTTGTCATTCTCTCTTCTATCGTGTTGTCCGTATTGTTTTTGATGGCTGCAATTAGTCCTCGTTCGTGTTTTTCTATGTAGTCTTTGCACTGTTGTATCGATGCATCAACACTGTTTTCCATGCTGGCAAGTCTCCCTCCTCCCTCTTTTCTAGATACATATAGTCTTTCAACGTCGTTTCTTGGGTAATGCCTGATGCATTGTCATTAGTTGTCTTGTTCTTTGATCCAGCTGTTTAAGTTCATCTCTAGTCCATTTGAGGAAGGATCCCGAATATCTAATTAGGGGCACATCCCAAGTATTTATTCCTTTGACGAGGTTTCTACTGGAGTGTTTTGTCTCGAGTAGTTTTCTAGTTCTCCTGAGATATTCTTTTCGGATCTTGTCTTTCATTTGCACTTGTTTGATGGTGTCAGCCTCCAAGATACCCAAGTATTTGTAGGTTGTTATTATCATTATTAATATTATTATACTCCTTGAGAGTTTTTCACACCAGGATTAGCTATTATTATTATTATTATTATTATTATGTCTGTTTTGCCTCCTTGGGCATATCTCTTTTTGGCTATCTTCTCTCATCAATCTTAAAAAAGAATATTTGTACTGATGTGACATGGCGTGCGGTTAAATACTTAATTAATACGTAAAAATTAAAATTTATGAAATATATGAAAATTAATATACATATCTCAAAAACAAAAAAGATCCTTACAATAAGTATCTTTTGTTCAAGGCTTAGATTGACCTAAAAAGCTGGTTGATTGTTCCTAAAGGTCAATTTTGATTTTAAAGGTCAGTGAATTTATTTAATTTTTCTAACTCATCTAACTCCATCGATCATAATGACGAAACAGGTCATTTCGTAAAACATATTTTTCTCGTCCTTATCTTGAAGGTCAATGTCAAAAGGGAGATTAAGTTTTGCTCCACCCTAAATAAAGGTGAGCTGGGGATGGCTCATCCAGTTAGATGAGGCTGAGAATTTTTAGTTCAACCCCATTGCTCTAAACCTGTTCCCATTAGCCAACGCATCTAAAAAGGGCTTTTCTTATACCTGTAAGATATAATCCTGAATTAGGATTGGCTGACCAATAGGAATATGACTCCTAATTGTCTCTTATTAGACAAACAATCAGAAAAAAATTTTGGTCAGATTTTGATTTATAAAAACAGGATTGTAAAACGAATCATCAGAGAAGATGAGGAAAGAGACCAAGAAGAAACTCAAGACTGCCAAAGAAGCATCACTTCCATTCTAGACCCGAGACACCCCGAACAACCTGCAGACTTTATAAAATTTCAATGTCCCCGACTTTAGAGAATTAGAGTCATACTAACCGCACCTCATCGTCACTCTTCATTCCTCAATATTCTTTCTTCTTTTTTCCAGAAAAGCAAATGTTGTTTGCTTGTTATTTATTGTTTTACAAACGTGTTTCAATAAAAATCATCTTTGTTGTTTGTTAGCAACGGACTTTCTCTATTCTTTGAGTTGCTAGACAATCTTGCCACTCTTATTACCTGACCGTCAGAAGAAGATCCGGTTGAATTGTGTCAACACCACTTTATGGGTCTTTCAAACACAGTGTGGGCACGGATGAACTTGATAAAGCAAACAGTCAGAAGCAAATCCAGTAGTCACGAACACAACACCCACAACAATCCTGTGACTAGTAGTCACAACACCTCAGGCACCAAGACTAGCATAGGACATGTACAGTATTAATACAGAGTTTATGCAAGGATCCAATTTTATGCAATTTATCCAATAGTTTCCAAAAATGCACTCTTAATTTCTTTTTCTTAACATTTATTCTGAAATCATCTAATTCAATTTTTATCTTTTTACACTAATGCTGTTTTTGATCTAATTAGACAATTTGTGCCAAAAATATATTACTTTATTGTCAAAAAATGTTTCTCAGAAGTAATCTTTTAGTTCGAGAAATATTGAGAAAATGTCTACCATAATTAGATATTACATTAATTATTTTATGAATTCATTTATAAAGATGTAGCAGAATAACCAAAGATATCAAGGTCTAATGTTTTATCGGCATAATAATTTTATATCTGTTGGTGTATTGGACGCACCAGCTATTTGAGGATATGCATTAATTGAGGTGTTAATGGGAGACGAACGAATTGAATGTTCTGCGGAATGTTACATCATGATTTCTAATTTAAAAGTAAGTGAGCTTTGAGTAACGTCGTTAGGAAATGGGATCGACGGACCAAGTTTAAATTCTGGTTGAGTCTATTTGTATTTCACTTCGTGTAAATACCCTTGGAAAAGGTAAGAATCCATCTCTTCCCGCCTCCACGACAAATAGCAGAGCACACGAAGTTCTTTTGTCTAGGTTAGGCAAACAGTCCAGGAAAAGGAAGACTGAATTTACTAAAATTGACTTTGTGTCACATCCTTCTCATGGCAGAGAGTTAGTGTATATACATCTCTTTCAGACGTATCAACATCATTAACATGACAGCTTCTAATCTGGTATAGGAAATGAAAAGGAACACAATTTTTATGTCTCTAGCCGCAAAACCAATGGAATTCAGAGATAGCCATCTTCTTGAAAGTGACCTGGTACTTCGTGTACAAGATCAGGAACAATCTGTGGGCTGCATGCTGAGACTTTTTCTCCGTGGCAAACCGAAATCTGTCAGATGTGATGATAACGTCATAGTTTGACAGCATGTCGTCGAGAGAAATCATTGTCAAAAAACCTCAGAAGCTGTTTATCGCTGAAAAAGAAGTGAAGACTCGAGAGGCCTAAAATAAAGAGCATCAAAAATGAGAAACATGCGGGATAACACTTGTTAAGATCATTAATAATACTGTACATAATATCTTTTGAAAATCTATTGATTTTTTCTGTGGAATATATTTACTTATCTTTATGTTATAATTTGATCTCAGTTATCTGGTGCATCTTGTAGTGTTATTAAAGTTCACAAATGATATGCTATCTAGATTGGCCTAAGTGGTAGTGGACAGAAACAAGGAAATCAAGGTATAATATTTGAAATATGTTATTGAAATCGATGTCAACGTACGATGCCAAGGTAAAGCATGGACTGTTATCGACAGGTTATCGACAACATAGAAATCTGATCTCTTTGATGAAATAAAACTAGAAATCTTCCAAGCTGAAGCTGTGTTAGTACTACTGTATGGTTGAAATGATGAGAAAAATCTAGACTGAAATTACACAAGGGCACTGCGTGCTGCTTTGAACAAATGTAACATTCTACAAAACTCTTTGAACAAAAGTAACATTCTACAAAACTCTTGTACGGCACTTACCTCACGTCTCCCAAAACATCTAAGTAGGACGAGCAAGACGTCTTGATGAAGAGTAAGGTAAGGTTTCTTACTGTACTTATTTATCACTGATATCACTGACAAGTAATGAGAGTTTAGATTTTAAATTCAAGACAGCCAGGAACCGTTCGTTACTTTTATTATTGTTACGGCCTTGTTTGCGGCCAGAAATAAAGATACAAGAAAGGAATTGAGTTAAACAAATATAATAACAAAGAAAATTAATACAACATATTCAAATGAGAGGGTTACCCGCGTGACTGTTTCGGTCCGATTGCCAAAGCTGTCGTCTGGAATATTGCCTTCTGTCTAAGAGCAGTACTTGCAGCTATTTATAGCTGAGAGAGTTCATGCCTGCGTGGGTAAATTATATTAACAATAATGTAATAGATATCTTTCTTTTTTCTCTGAAGTATCTTTTAGAATTTTGCCTAAGTTTAAATTCCTGATAATTTCAACTTCAATGAACATAATTGCCTTAAGGTTCAAATGCTCTCGCTGAATCGACTTGATTAGTTTCACTTTGGAAAAAAAACTTCCTTTCTGACGCCACAGTCACTAAGATTTTCAAATAAATCTGAAGAGAAATAAGTACATTGGAGAATACGGTATAACCTTCATTGTAAGCAAGGAATTCAAGTATTTTGATGATAGTGTTTTAAATCTGTCGGGAAAGACTTGGCTTTAGTGCAGAGTTTTAAAAAAGTCACTGCATCAGGTTATATTTTGCCTATGTCTCTTAAAACAATATTGTAATAATGATATGCACATGGTTTAAAGTAAGTTCTTGAATACTCATATTGGTTCTTCTGATTACACAAAATCGGCTTCATATTTGATTACCATTGATATTTACTCCTGATGAATGACATAAGCAGTCTTGATTAAAAGATCATTTTCTAGAGAACAGCTTCATCCATAGTATTAATAAGATCATTCTGAGTGTTTTTTTTAAAAAATGATAATATATTTCCTAATCCTGAATTTTCTGCAAGTAATTTTTTATTATTGGGTCAGATTTTCCTACAAACTCAAGAACATCTAGGAAATCTTTACTATGCAGTGTGCCTAAAAATGGTAAGTTTCTTTTGTCATGGACTGTCAGGTGGCTACTAATTACTCAAAAGCTCATGCCAGAGTTTTCTTTCTATCTGATTTGATTTTCTTATTCTCTTAGCTGTTATTCGCTGGTGTTTGCAGCAATTGAGTATAGTTTGTAAAAGCTTTTTTGTTTTTATCATACTTGGTTGGACTTGTATGACAGGCTGCACTTCCTGGGTTTTTGCCGAAAACTTTGCAAAACTAACAGAAGACGTAATCTTTTGAAAAAGAGTATATTAACCAAGGATGGTTAATTTCATTATTTGACATTTTTTCTTTGCAGCGAAATAAAAAAAAGATCTTTATTCTTTGGGAAATCTGCAATAATTGTTGTTGGTTCTTCTTTCATTAAATAATTTCTGAGACTCTGATTTATCATTTTAAGTCATGTTGTTGGTCAATGTACGAGGAACATACGATAAGTTTCCAGACTTTTTTCGTATTGACATTTAAAATTGTCGTAGACTCTTGAAAATTCACTATGTTATTGCTATACATCTTATGAAATGACTGACCACTTTTTATGATTTCAGGTTTAAATTAACTGCTACAGCAGGAATTGTAATACACCCTACTAAAGCCTAATTGTGACAGCTGATGAATTTCAAAAATGCAATCTGACACCTTAGAAGAACGATATGCAATAAAATTATGTTTTAAACTTGGAAAAAATGTCACAGAATGAATCGAGCATCAGGTGTTGAGTGGCATAAGAGATTCAAGGAAGGCAGGGAGTCTGTGAGGGATGATGAGACGTGTGGGAGGAGTAAGGAAGTCAATACACCAGAGTTGATTGGCCAAAGGCTTAGGGTTAGGGTTACTATGTTGAGGTTTTAAGGGAGTTCAGGAAGAGATTCCAGGTCAGTGGTATTTCCACCTGGACAATGCACCAGTCCACAACTCCATCCTTGTCACAGACTATTTGACCAAGATGGGCATCAAGACAGTTCCTCACCTCCCTATAGTCCAGACCTTGCTCCCTGTGCCTTTTGGTTATTCCCTAAGCTCAGAGGCTGTCGTTATGAGACAATTGAGGAGAGGAAAGAGGCTGTGACGAAGGTCACACAAGAGTTCTTCCATGGGGCCTTCCAGACGATGTTGGAACGGTACAACAAGTGCATTGAAACCAGAGGAGATTACGTCTAAGGTGACTAGAGTTTCATGTGTGTACTATCAATAAAAGTGCCGATACGAAAAACGTCTGGAAACTTATCGTATGCACCTCGTATTTATTTTACAGAATAGTTTTATTCTGAATTCCAGTTCTCCATTGCATCAAAGGCACCAACAATCACGTCTGTTTTTCTGTTTGTTAAGTTTTGGAACGTTTGATATCAATTTCATTAAATGATATTTATTTTCTTGTAAGCCTTCTTAATATTGGTTTCCTTTAGTGTCATCATCTTCACTGTTTACAGGTCCATTGCATTTTCGAATATATGTTTGCTGAAATGAATGTTTAACGTACCTTCCTCCTTTTCTCTTTTATCCTTCTTTGATTTGTTCGCAGTAGCCCTTTTCTTTCTACCACTGAAATATTTTTGCTGATGTCTTATATTCCTTTATTGATAAATCCACAGGATCTTGAAAAAATACAAAGCATAAAAACTGGAGTCTATGACCGAACTGATAAAAAACAAAACATGTGTTGCTTGATATTTGACACATATGAACTTGATAAAATCTTAAACTTATAAAGTGTTGAAGTTGGCAAAATTCCCGTTTGCCGTTAGCGACGTACACATTTAAGCAAATTTCAATTTTTTATTACTTGTGAATCGTTTATTCCATCATGCTGAAAATTTAGGTTATTCTAATATTTCTTTTCAACCTTCGTTTTCTGGGAAAAGGGAGTAATTGTTTTTTTAACAATTTTTTCTTTAGAATTGAAATAGTTTCCATATACGAAAAGAGAATTATCCTTAAGTTTGTAATTAGGATACAAAAATGTAGTCTGAATGTATAAGATTTTTTTTACCGAGATTCTTGAAAGATAATTCAATAGTGCGTACGTAAAAGATATAAAATAATCACCTGTTGTTATGTGTCTTTTTTAAGTTGACATCATACTTTATCCTTTTGTATCGACAGAGACAGGTTTAAGATTTGTGCAGTCAGGTTTCTTGCGATCACTGAGTCAAACCTAGCTGCTAGCTAATGACTGACAAAGGATTGGATTGATTGATTTTAACTACATGTGAAACCATCGAGGGTTCTTCTATGCTGAGAGGTCCAGAAATCGTGTACATTGTAGGTTCATATTTGCATTTACAGTTGTTTCTTAAGATTTTTTGTACATTGTTAGATCCAATACAAATAATTTCTTAACAGATGTATTTAGCCCATAGATGTTACTTTAACACATACTACGACCCAGGGTAAGAGTAGACCCGAGAGTAATGGCAATGAAAAGGTATTTCGCAATCCACAGATATTTAGAACTGCATCCTCACTATGAGAAAGAGTTTAATATGATTGACAAAGGGGTAGGAGTTGTGGAAGTGTTATTTATATTGTGTACGATGATTCAAAATTCCGACGTGAGACTTTGATGTTTTTACTTTTTATGTTTCTTATACGGTTTCTATACAGTTCATTTCTATTGAAACAACGTTATTGTGCGAATACTTACGTTGATACCCATCGTATCGTAACTTTTTGTGATGTCTTTCAAAGCAAATCTTGGGTGTGTATTAACCTCACGACACAGTTTTCGTACAGTTTTTGGTGACAACTTGGGTTTTCTTTCACGCCCAAGAAAAGTCTCTGTTATGCCAAACTGTTTAAACTCTTTATAACGGATTGTACAGTAGATCTAGGGAAAGCTAACCGATTTGAAATATTGCTGTAACAATTTTCCAACTTGTAGAAGTTAATAATTCTCTGTCTCAAGTCAACGGTAAGCTCCTTTGTCTTTCCCAATATATTGTTAACGTAAGAATAACAATGCTGACACAATATGCACAGCGTGATGTTCTTTGCTTGCATTTATCTGACATTCCACTAAGCCGAAATGCAACACAAGGTCTTTTAAAGTGGGGACTGCGCATAGGTCAAGACCCATGCGAGGCAGGATCAAAAATTCTCGGCCCTGTCGGCATTCCCCAAACGGGGTGCCTCAGACACCAAGCAATTGTCAACCCTTCAAAGCAGGTAAAGTCTGGGGAGACCGCCTCCGGAGATTCAGTGTTCACCAGCGAACTAAATACCCAGCACGAATACCGTGATGTTTTTGGCTATAATTATCACAAATATTCTACTGAATAAATTGTCTACAATGCTTCACCAATAAAATAATTATGTAAAATACTTACATGAATCAATTAATTTAAAACGATATTTTCTACTGTTTGAATAAATATGTCGATTCCTATTTTGCAAAATTCGCATGCCAAATTTGTGGTATTTAACCCATTGTTCTGAAAATTGAATTTTATATACCATTTTTGTGCTTATTAACATATTAAAAACCTTGCATTATACGGACATTAGATACTGAGAAATGGATAAAGACATTCAAAATTGATGGTGGTGCGAATAATTTTATCGTTGACCATAAATATATAAATATATATATAAGTGTATGAGTGTATTTGTCGAACCATAGTAAGAAGAAAAAGCACATCACAGCGGGATTTTGAAATATTTTCTTGTATTGACTTTTTAAAGTTCTGTATGTTTTCCCACAGGTTTCATTTTTTAAAATCATTTCTCTGTCATATATGCATATATATAATCACTTTTCTTACATCCCTATCAAGTTGCGCAGCTAACACGGATTTCCCTGACTCTCTCCATCCCACCCTATCATCCATCGCGCCCGGCAGACTTTTAAAACTACATACTGTGTCCGTACAGAGCTGATATAGATAAATTCTTGCTGGTCGGCCAGCACTTGAACGTTTATGAGTAGGGTACTTTAGAAGAACGTCACCTATCAGTTTGTCCTTCTTTCATCAGCAGTTTCCCTTTGTCTTACTTGGATGATTTTAGAGATGGACGGTAAGTAGCCGTACAGCTACTGTTTCGGGTGTGTTGTTTCGAGGATTTGTTCATTATAGCTTGAAGCATTCTTGTGCAGTTCCCATTTAGCCTTTTCACTATGCGTTTTGTTTCTGTCCATGTGGTGGACCCATACAGTAGTGTTGGCACGACCGCTGCTCGGAAGAAATCAGATTTATTTTATCAGATAGACCAGACTTCCATATGATGAATAGCCTATCGACTGTAATCTACGCCTTCGCTCAGCGCATTTTAACATCACTTTCAGTAGATGAGACACAACTGTTGAGGTATGTGAACTTATCTATTAATTTCAGAGGACCGCCATTTAGAGTGGAGATGGCTCCTTCTCGTTTAAAACATATGTACACCGTTTTGTTTGCTTTCACGTGAAGGCCGATGCCTCCTCCTACCCGCTTTAGGCTATGCAGCAGAGATTCGACTTGGGGAGAGGTATTTGCAAGAAGTACTATATCATCTGCATAGTCTGCGTCCATTATAGTTTCTGCCTTGTATCATCTGCTTCTGGCCATTTTTAAGTAAAATCATTTTCTTTTATTAGACGTTCTGTCGACATTCAAAGAATGCAGTCTTGACAGATTATAAATAGATATAGTGCTAATGTATCACCTTGCAGAAATCCAACAAAATTGTTGAAGAAGTCAGGATCTCCTTCCGGTGAGTAAACTTTGACTTTCGTGTTTATATAGAAGATCAATATGGCCGAAACAGTTTCTTTGGGGAGACCATCGGCAGGCAGTATTGTTGTATATTGACCTCCAACCCGGCCGGGCGGTCAAAATAGGAAATGCACCTGTGTAAATAACAGGTGCATCCGGTCGAGGAATATCAGAATATAACCATGACCGTGGACGGGTTGAATGAGTGCGATTTGTGACACCCACAAGAAGAAGGTGGATGTTGAACTATTATATAACTCTGTGCACAGGAAGTTCAATGAGTTGGAGATAGATGCGGTAGAGAAAACCAGCACCCAGAGTGGCTGGGCCCCCAGGCCCCCGCTTGAGCGGCTCAGGAGAACGGGAAGAAACGTGGTTATGGCCAATAGAGTGGGGTCAATATGTTGCAGTTCTGTTTAGTCTCCAACTCCGTCTCACACAAAACCCTTTCAATAAAGTGAGAGGCATATTTTTCTAAAGAACTGTGTCGCTCGTCTTTATTGTGTCGTCGTTATGATTCTGCATGCATCTCTCTGTGTATGAAATCAAATGCCCTGGAGAAATCTACAAGCAATAATGTTGCCTTGAGATTTTTTACATGAACTATTTGATGTTTTGATGGATTGTAAGAATCTGTGATAGTGTGGATCGACTTCTCCGAAAAACGTCGTGATTTTTCCTAAGAATTTTCTCAATTTCAGGTTGGATACGGTTGAGAAGCACAACATTATAAACCTAAGCCACTAGAGAAGTAAAAGTTATGTCTCTGTAGTTCTTGGTGATTCCGAGGTCGCATTTCTTTGGAAAGGGGAGGATGCAGCCTTTTGCCATCTGTCTATTGTATTCCGTTTATATACGGCGTTGTAAAATCGAAATATTCATCAACTTTCCTTGTTTTTCATACTTTTGGAGGTATTTCGTTGATGGAGGTATTTCGTTGGTGACCAACTAGAACCTATCTACAACTGTCCTGATCTGATACAGGATGTAGCAATAAAGACCTGCCAAAAACGATGCCAGCGGCTCGCCATGATGATAGTATATATATATATATATATATATATATCATGTGTGTGGGGGGTATGTGACCACAGCCTATAAAAAGAGCACGTCCAAGCGGGATATTTTGAATAGATAATAAAACAATCGATGATAATTTTATGGGACATACTATGGCAATGACAATCATTTTGTCATTGCCATAGTATGTCCGCATCTATCTACTTTTCTTTCTTTCTTTTTTTCTTTCTTTCTTTCTTTCTTTCTTTATATAGACATGTGTGTGTGTGTGTGTGTGTGTGTGTGTGTATTACTAAAATCTTATTAATAATTACCAGGTCTACCCTGAAAAAGCAACAATTCCTGTTAAGTTCACATTAAGTCAAATAAATCTGTTTGAAAATAATTGGTGTTGTATAAAAAATGCAACTCAGTCGGCTGGGGTTGTAGAATATACCAACTGCATCTCTGTAGCAGTACCTGTTAATGTTCTATTTATAGGTGAAATAGAAATCTTTAATTATTTTCTATAATTGAAACTATTTAACATGAATGATGTTAAATTGAATCACCAGTATTTCATCGGCATACTTGAAACTATATAACTGTGTGCAAACAAACAAGCTCTGGCTCATTTTAAAATAATGATGCCAAAAGCTTTTCATTTACGAATCATATGTATTCAATGTATATATATGCATAATACAGGAATTGGCATTTAATAGTCTACACAGGTTGAAATGCCTTAAAACACAACCCACTAATAATAATAAAAAATTAAAAAATATTTTAAAACAAATTAGACAACAAATGTAAATACGAACGTATAATGAAAGCTATTTTCTAACCTCTTGGTATAAAGATGGGTTGACATGCTGTTAAAATCTATCAGTCAATCTTATTGCTACCGATTTTATTGTGTTGATTCTGCGTCTGACGAATCCAATTGTTAAAAAAAGAAGGTAATTTTCAGCTTTAAGTTATTATTTTTGTCTCAGAAGGGATTTTATGATGTGATCCTGGTCAAAAATGAGTCCCTTGGGATTTTAGCATTTGCTTCACGGACGAAGGGATAAATTTTAATCACAAACTAGCAAGTCTAGAATATTCCGTACTGTCAGCCGATGACATGACGAAAATGGGAATGAAACAAGCAGACAACAGAAGAAGATTAGTCAGTGCAAAAGAATGCATTTTGTAATTCGCTTTAGCATGTTGGCTTGCATACCATCACGATGAAAAGCCTTTGAAAGCCTCAAAGAAGAGGAAATAAGAATTCCATGAGGCCGGTTTGATGGACAGAGAAATGAGGAAAGTAGACAAATGACCATCTACTTGGAAAAACAACCCAACAAGCAAGATGCCTCTTATCTATTTGAAAATGTTGAACGTTGTCCTATTGTTCAGTTCAAAGAAATCTGATTAGATACTTTAAGGGGCACGAGCTACTAAAATCTACTTAAAGGCACCGAGGACATATATGATTTGAAAAAAAAAAGATTTATGTTTAGCGAAAAATGCTGGATACGTACCAATATTAAAAAAATTCTTGCATATCGGGGAATTGGAAAATCATGTTATTTGCAATGCTAAAATTATACAATGTTATCTTTTTAATACATGTGATAAAAACGTAAATATCGATTAAAACTGAATTTTTAATCAGACATTTTTCATACTCTTCTTGGTCTCCTCAAGACAACATTTTCTGTATAAGTCAACATGTAATGATTTTATTATAATTCAACGAATTTCCTGGGTAGGACACTAAATTGCATCTGATGGTGAAGCTCTAGTTTCTTGGGAGGGTGTAGTATCCCTTAATTGTGATTAATTTCAGGTCTACTATGATCCGTAGTGGCAGTAAGGCTTGTAATTTACTAAGCTTTTTGCTTAGATGTGGTACGAGGCCGCACGAATGGGGCACCCAAATGAGTTTCCTCCCAATGAATTTGTTTCAAGATTATTCGTATGCGATAAAAAGAGTAAAAATAAACAACTATACACAAATTGTAAAGATAAACATATTATGTACGC